>OX421886.1:9525697-9830478 GCA_949128085.1 Cetonia aurata | reverse complement strand
CTTTTTGATCACGTTCCTGCTAAACATCCCAGCAGTACCTTCCATCCTAGTCACTGTCACGCCTAACTTGGTATTCAACACCTTTTCCAACTCCAACTTCTTCTCCTTTAGCAGCGTCTTCAGTCGGCGGCGTAGAATCGGATCTCCCAAACATACCTCCTTGGAGATAAGGACTTTTAAACAGGGTGTCAAATATACGACAAACATAAATATATGGAGTTGAACTCCATTTTCAGAAGAAAATTTTACCATTTTTATTGGTAAGGTAGACACACAAATAAAATATTGTTTTCTTCACACCTTTTTATCACATTAAAGTTTATATACGACGCAAGGTCATCCCCCAACAACACCTTTTTACCTTCTAGTCGACGGGCATGTGGTAGGAATGTCATTTCGTACCAATCGAAATCCGCATCAATACAACCATGTTTAGTTCTAGCATATCGTGTTCCGTTGCTACAACATGGTTTTGAACAACATTCGGCGATAGGGCGACCCTCTCGTCCCACCCATCTTCCAGGTATTCCATAAATGCTCTCCCTGATATATTACATAAGCAGGGCGTAGAACGCTACTAGCAGAACCCCACATCATAACTGCAGTAGCTGACTTCGAATGATTGATAACCCGTTCTGGATATTTGACCCCCCTCTTAAACAATGCTTTAACTGTCGCTGGATCATCGGAAACGTTGGTTTCGTCATAGTTAAAAATATTGGAAGCTTCAATACCATCCAGAATTTCCTTTAGGTATTCAAAGTTATAATTGTTTATCTGGTAACAGCTGCTCTTGCTCTCTTAATGTTTGCAGCAAATCTTGGACCAAGTTTGTTACGGTAGCGTATAAAAAATAATTTTACCCAGCCATCACCTGGAATATTAGTAGTAAAAAGTGGTTGTATCACTCCGCGACTACCTAAGTAATTCTTAACAAATACTTGGAATGGTATATTTCTTAGCTGCTGCTATTATACTGAAACGTCCCTCTGCCACTGCAGTTATTACCTCTTCTATATCCTCTATATCTTCTCCCTGTGGTCCCGATAACGTCTTGCGCCTAAGTTTCTCTTATGAGTTCGTGGTATCTGTAAAAAAATATATAAAAAATAGTTGAAATGAATGGGAGCTACTGGAATACTACGAAAGTCAGTACTTTAGGATTTTGATTATTTCGCGCCACTCATTCGCGAAATTTGTTTTCACGCACTTGGTTCGTAAATCACTATTCACGACCTACAAATATTCGTTCAAACCACGTTGGAAATTGAATATTACGCGGGCATCTCCACTAGAGAGCGAATAAAGAAATATCGTATATTTCAAAGACAATAATTTACATTTCAATATCTGTAAAACGCATATTGTCCGCTTCCACAACTGACAGGAAGATGTTGAGCCAGTTATGGTAACTATTGAGGATATAGAGATATTACAATCCGCAGCAGGATGTGAGTTTCGTGGGTTATATTTTGATCAACATCTTAATTGAAGACCCCACTGTGAAAACTTAATTAATTTCCCTAGTTCCTTAACTTAGTGTTTCATAACTTAGCAACTGTTCTTGACGTTGACCACTTATAAATTTTAGAAAAGGGATAAAGACTTCAGTTCTATAAAAACACTTTTATTTTAATATTTAAGCTTATATGTACTACAAATTTTATCATTTTACGTTACTTAATTACTTAACATCTACACCTTATACTATCATAATACAATACTCTTTATTTACAATCTATAAGAAACACAACGGTTACTACCTATAACCTTTGTAGGTTCCATCATCTTCTTCGGCTTGCTGAAGATCTCCTTAGAAATATCCGTTACTCGCTCTGAACTAGCAACAATCCTATTCACCGTCACCTTTTTCATCACGTTCCTGCTAAACATCCCAGCCCTGCCTTCCATTCTAGTCACTGATACGCCTAACTTGGGATTCAACACCTTTTCCAACTCCAACTTCTTCTTCTCCTTTAGCAGCGTCTTCAGACGCCGGCGTAGAATCGGATCTCCCAAACATACCTCCTTGCAAATCTTATAAGCTCTGACAACGTTTAGTAACGCTTCAGGGTCTACGTACCTGCAAAAATAGACATAGATAAATACTACAGCAGAACAAGTTTTAAAAAATAAAAATGCTTACCTTAAAATAGTCGCGATTAACTCCATTGGCAGCTCAGTCAGTCCTGGTCCCGCTAACTGGTACACTATCACTGGTAATATCTCAAACAACATCCTGGAATAGTCTTCTTCGTTCGATTACAAAGTAGAAACTGATTCGATTCCTTCAAAATGTGAGTATTTATAGCCTCAAAGTTAACCAAACGTAACCGTTCTGGTTCCGCGAACGGTAAAATTTCTGGTTGAGTTGTTTCCATTCAAGAATTCGTTATAACCCCTATCCGCTGCGTTTCTTTAGGGGATAAGACTATTTTAACAGGGTTTAGAGGATCAGACTTTTTAATGAAGTGTTAACTAATTTAGCAGGTTCTTAGTTATTGGCTAAGTTGTAATAAGGACCATAGGACAAAAAATAAAATGTTTTCAGTGCATCAATTTTTATGTTTATACATTTATATAATTATGTTAGTTACCGATATTTATTTTTGAACACACCTATTACATGCTGATACTACAGGCAGTCTGTGTAAATTACTACTGTTACACTTTGATTATCATTTTAAGATTTAATTTGAAACAATTAAAAAAATAATAAAAAAAAGTATGGGCTCCGTCCGGATTCGAACCGCATACTATCCCTGTGGTTTACCACTACGCCATTAGTAGCTTGCAACCCTATCTCGTATCCGAGTGCACTTCAATGAGTCTGTCAACTACTGTAAACTTTAAAAAATCGTAAAAAAATAAACACTTCGCCATCTATGGCTAATATTATGCAAAAGTACTCCAAGAGGTCTTTACTACCAATTGACAAAACTGAGCTTAACATCTGGCGACCATCCCCATAGAAAAGAAGTAGTTCAACCTGATAAAATATTTTTATAACCTACAAATATTCGTTCAAACCACGTTGGAAATTGAATATTACGCGGACATCCCCACTAGAGAGCTAATAAAGAAATATCGCTAGCTTACATCGCTAAGCTTAGCGGAGCCTAGCGCCAGAACTGGCTGAATAGGGCCAATTACAAAAGTTAATTGGACACGTGGCTTCTGACTGCTTCAAGTCCTTTTTGAACGACCGAAAGCAATATGTCTGTCTGCTCTCGCAAAGTATCTACTGTTAACTCTGAGATATTGGCAACCAGCATGGGTGCTCCACAAGGTTCGATAACGGGCCCTACTTTTTTCATTCTGTACGTTAGTTAAACCTAGATCTTTACCTTAAGTCAACCCCCTTTGTATCCTATGCAGATAATGTTGCTCTGATATTCCCATTTAAAAGTAACAATAATTGTGCGGAAGCTAGTTTGCAAGCCAACATCATAAGCAGTACCGCTATTTCAAAGACAATAATTTACATTTCACCATCTGCAAAACCCATATTGTTCGCTTCCACATCTGACAGAAAGATATTGAGCCAGTTATGGTTATGACCATTGAGAATACAGATATATTACAATCCGCAGCAAGATGTAAGTTTGTTGGGTTATTTTTTTTTTATCAACATTTTAATTGAAGACCCCACCGTGAAAACGTTATTAGTATCCCAGTTCTCTAACTTATGTATTTCATAACTTACCAACTGTTCCTGATGTTGAGCACCTAGTTCCTATTTATTATAGTCAGGTAGAATCAAGACTGAGATACAACGTGTGCTTATGATGTTTTCTCAATGCAAAAACACATATTGCATCGCATCGCTGAAGTAAACAACTTTCACTCTTGCAAGCCGCTCTTTGCGAAATATAAACTGTTGTATGTTTCTAAAATGTCAACTTATATTTCAAAAATTTCAATTCATTCGAAATAATGACTTACTACACGTTCCTTTTCCAAAATATAAAACAACTGCAAGTAACTGTAATTACTTATATCTCAAGAAATAAATAAAAGTTGTATGTTACATTGTGAGTAGGTACCTCTCACGTTTTGATTAACATGTTCATGTCAGCGATAGTTGATTTTGCTATGATAAAAATCAAGTTATTTATTATTTGTTTTTTTTTTTACTTTTCTTATACTTGTTATTAGGTAAGTATTTTTTTGTTATTTGAACTCCACAAGTCGTATGTTGCATTGTGAGAATTTGCTTTGTCACAAATCATATTATATGGTTATTTCTAGTGTTTCACTCTTTCTCTTATTTATTTATTCTACAATTCTGTAGAAAAAAAGGATAGACAACATAAAAGACTTCAGTTCTATAAAAACACTTTTATTTTAATATTTAAGCTTATATGTACTACAAATTTTATCATTTTACGTTACTTAATTACTTAACATCTACACCTTATACTATCATAATACAATACTCTTTATTTACAATCTATAAGAAACACAACGGTTACTACCTATAACCTTTTTAGGCTCCATCATCTTCTTCGGCTTGCTGAAGATCTCCTTGGAAATATCCGTTACTCGCTCTGAACTAGCAACAATCCTATTCACCTTCACCTTTTTCATCACGTTCCTGCTAAACATCCCAGCCCTGCCTTCCATTCTAGTCACTGATACGCCTAACTTGGGATTCAACACCTTTTCCAACTCCAACTTCTTCTTCTCCTTTAGCAGCGTCCTCAGACGGCGGCGTAGAATCGGATCTCCCAAACATACCTCCTTGCAAATCTTATAAGCTCTGACAACGTTTAGTAACGCTTCAGGGTCTAAGTACCTGCAAAAATAGACATAGATAAATACCACAGGAGAACAAGTTTTAAAAAATAAAAATGCTTACCTTAAAATAGTCGCGATTAACTCCACTGGCAGCTCAGTCAGTCCTGGTCCCGCTAACTGGTACACTATCACTGGTAACATCTCAAACAACATCCTGGAATAGTCTTCTTCGTTCGATTACAAAGTAGAAACTGATTCGATTCCTTCAAAATGTGAGTATTTATACCCTCGAAGTTAACCAAACGTAACCGTTCTGGTTCAGCGAACGGTAAAATTTCTGGTTGAGTTGTTTCCATTCAAGAATTCGTTATAACCTCTATCCGCTGCGTTTCTTTAGGGGATAAGACTAATTTAACAGGGTTTAGAGGATCAGACTTTTTAATGAAGTGTTAACTAATTTAGCAGGTTCTTAGTTATTGGCTAAGTTGTAATAAGGGGACCATAGGACAAAAAATAAAATGTTTTCAGTGCATCAATTTTTATGTTTATACATTTATATAATTATGTTAGTTACCGATATTTATTTTTGAACACACCTATTACATGCTGATATTACAGGCAGTCTGTGTAAATTACTTCTGTTACACTTTGATTATCATTTTAAGATTTAATTTGAAACAATTAAAAAAATAATAAAAAAAAGTATGGGCTCCGTCCGGATTCGAACCGCATACTATCCCTGTGGTTTACCACTACGCCATTAGTAGCTTGCAACCCTATCTCGTATCCGAGTGCACTTCAATGAGTCTGTCAACTACTGTAAACTTTAAAAAATCGTAAAAAAAATAAACACTTCGCCATCTATGGCTAATATTTTGCAAAAGTACTCCAAGAGGTCTTTACTACCAATTGACAAAACTGAGCTTAACATCTGGCGACCATCCCCATAGAAAAGAAGTAGTTCAACCTGATAAAATATTTTTATAACCTACAAATATTCGTTCAAACCACGTTGGAAATTGAATATTACGCGGACATCCCCACTAGAGAGCTAATAAAGAAATATCGCTAGCTTACATCGCTAAGCTTAGCGGAGCCTAGCGCCAGAACTGGCTGAATAGGGCCAATTACAAAAGTTAATTGGACACGTGGCTTCTGACTGCTTCAAGTCCTTTTTGAACGACCGAAAGCAATATGTCTGTCTGCTCTCGCAAAGTACTGTTAACTCTGAGATATTGCCAACCAGCATGGGTGCTCTACAAGGTTCGATAACGGGCCCTACTTTTTTCATTCTGTACGTTAGTTAAACCACAGATAAGTAAACAGATAGCTCACCGTGGCAAATATGCCCGATTATCACGGGTTGCATAAATAAAGGCTGCAATATTACGATTTTATGAAACATAGATAGCTGCGGGGAGCCCGGTGTACGGTCGGAGAGCAAACGTCGGAGTGTGGAAAGGGTACCCGGCTCGCTAGTCGTTTTTATTTATGAAATATGCTTTTTTGCCGCACAGCTGTTATTTACCTAAAATAACAAATTGAATAGAATTTATACGTCCTTGAATGCGAATTGCTTACGCTCTTATTTAGAATATGAATATTTTCTATAGACTGTCCAGATTGACTTGAGTGCGCGTAATGTATTTATTGAATTTATTCGTATGTGTCTCATAAGAATATATTTTATGGTTGTTATAATATATTAGAAGGAATCAAAGTTTATAGCCAGTAGCTTATTTAAATAACACAATAATTCCTGGAATTATTATTTTATTTATTTATTTTCAATATATGTGACTTCACATTATCAATTAAATATCTTGTTACGTTTCGACTACTTAACATAGTCTTCTTCAGACATGTATGATGAGAACAATTAACAACTACATTAAACATGACAAACTACATTAAAAAAAAGATGATTTTATAGATAGATTTTTTTTTAAATGTAGTTTGTCATGTTTAATGTAATTGTTAATTGTTTTGTTCGTTTTATTAAATTTAATCGCGGCACACATTTTTCTTGACTTACATTTATTGCAGTAATATTTTAATTTCCATTTTACTATTGCATCATTAAGATGCTAGTTATAAAATTCATACATTTCTGATTTTTTATATTAAGTAGTCGAAAAGTAACAAGATATTTAATTGATAATGTCAAGTCACATATAGTATATTGAAAATAAAGCCTGAAATTGCACGAACTATTGAATTATTGTTATAGTATATGAATTTTTTTTTTCTTGATAGCAACGGAGATAATGAATAGTGATAATTGTACTGCATCTAGTCGAAATGTTATAAATCCGATTTAAAGTCAATTATCATTCTTTATTATCCCCAAGTAACATCAAATCTTCTTAAAATATGTATATATAATATATACAGGGCCATTCTCGCTATACGGCACGGAATATTGTGGCCAAAACACGTGATGTTAAAAAATTTCACTTTTGGGATATATGGTTACTTTTTCAAATTATTTTTATGTTATACAGGGTGCTCCAAAATAGTTTGTATATTATTGCATTTTGGATTGTCTAATCAAAATAAGTGTCTGTTTGAATAAGGTTTATAATAACTAAACCTTAAGGTTTTTAAATAATGTAATTTTGTGAAAATTTAATCTAAATATCATGTTTGAAATACCTAAGAAGTATTTAAGTTATGTAAGTGAAATTTACAATAAAGTGTAACAATGGACCATATTTTATAACCCAATTACAATAATTTACCATCTTATACAGGATGTACAAAAATTAAAACTATTCAAATAAGAACTTTAGCTGGCTATAACTTGATTAATTTAAATAGAGCACCATATTTTTTAATTTACCAGCAAATGTACTTTATAATTACTATCGGTATTTATAGCTTTAAGTTTTCACGTTTTTACATAATAAATCTGTAAAAACATAAAAATGGTCGTTTCTTGCACCATTAGCCGTTTTTTAAATAAGAGGTCTACTGTATTTAGTTGCCTGCCTATAGTATAGTTTTTAGAAATGTCAGATAATTTATTTTTTTTGTTCTAAATACATATTTTGCTTTTGTTTTATGTTATCGTTGATATGTTATTACCATTATTGTTATAGGCGATTGGATTATAAATTACGTAAAGTTTCCGAGCACTTATAAAGATATTCTTCATTATTATTCTTATAGTTGTAAATTATCTGATATTTCTCAGTACTATATAGGCACCTAGATAGGTTAGAAACATCAAATGGTGCAAAAAACGATTATTTAGCATGTTCAAATGCGAAGACTTAAAGCTTAACCTATAAATACCATTCGATAGGTAATCAAAAAGTACATTTCCTGCTAAATTAAAAACTATGGCGTTCTATTTAAATTAATCAAGTTATAGCCACTTACAATTCTTATTCGATTAGTTTTAATTTTTGTACACCTTGTATAAGATACCAAGTTTATTATAATTGATACACTTTACCATAAGCTTCGAAGAAAATTAAAAATTAGATGAGATTTTTCCAAAATTCAAATTCTTTGAAAAACGTTAAGGTTTAATTATTATAAACCTTATTAAAACAGACATCTATTTTGATCAGACAATCCAGAAGTGCAATAATAGAAGAGGGATACATTTAAAAAAAAAAAACACAACTTTGATACTTTTCGTGCTTTTGGAACAATCTGTATAATATGAAAGTAATTTTAAAAAGTAACTACAATAAACCCCCATACATCCCAAAAGTGAAAAACCTTTTTGAACGTCACGTGTTTTGGCCATAATATTCCGTGCCGACTGAAGTGCGGAGACTGACATGCGGCGCTCCGATTGAACTCACGCAGGGTTCCCAACTATTTCCTCGAGGGTTCCCATTTCAGCGAAAGCCGCTGCCAATTCTCCCGTAAGGTGAGCTATCTGGTATACTTATCTGTGGTTAAACCTAGATCTTTACCTTAAGTCAACCCCCTTTGTATCCTATGCAGATAATGTTGCTCTGATATTCCCATTTAAAAGTAACAATAATTGTGCGAAAGCTAGTTTGGAAGCCAACATCATAAGCACTACCGCTATTTCAAAGACAATAATTTACATTTCACCATCTGCAAAACCCATATTGTCCGCTTCCACATCTGACAGAAAGATATTGAGCCAGTTATGGTTATGACCATTGAGAATACAGATATATTACAATCCGCAGCAAGATGTAAGTTTGTTGGGTTATACTTTTTTTTATCAACATTTTAATTGAAGACCCCACCGTGAAAACGTTATTAGTATCCCAGTTCTCTAACTTATGTATTTCATAACTTACCAACTGTTCCTGATGTCAGGTAGAATCAAGACTGAGATACAACGTGTGCTCATGATGTTTTCTCAATGTAAAAACACATATTGCATCGCATCGCTGAAGTAAACAACTTTCACTCTTGCACGCCGCTCTTTGCGAAATATAAACTGTTGTATGTTTCTAAAATGTCAACTTATATTTCAAAAATTTCAATTCATTCGAAATAATGACTTACTACACGTTCCTTTTCCAAAATATAAAACAACTGCAAGTAACTGTAATTACTTATATCTCAAGAAATAAATAAAAGTTGTATGTTACATTGTGAGTAGGTACCTCTCACGTTTTGATTAACATGTTCATGTCAGCGATAGTTGATTTTGCTATGATAAAAATCAAGTTATTTATTATTTGTTTTTTTTTATATTTTTAACTTTTCTTATACTTGTTATTAGTTAAGTATTTTTTTAAGTAATTTTTTGTTATTTGAACTCCACAAGTCGTATGTTGCATTGTGAGAATTTGCTTTGTCACAAATCATATTATATGGTTATTTCTAGTGTTTCACTCTTTCTCTCATTTATTTATTCTACAATTCTGTAGAAAAAAGACTTCAGTTCTATAAAAACACTTTTATTTTAATATTTAAGCTTATATGTACTACAAATTTTATCATTTTACGTTACTTAATTACTTAACATCTACACCTTATACTATCATAATACAATACTCTTCATTTACAATCTATAAGAAACACAACGGTTACTACCTATAACCTTTTTAGGCTCCATCATCTTCTTCGGCTTGCTGAAGATCTCCTTGGAAATATCCGTTATTCGCTCTGAACTAGCAACAATCCTATTCACCGTCACCTTTTTCATCACGTTCCTGCTAAACATCCCAGCCCTGCCTTCCATTCTAGTCACTGATACGCCTAACTTGGGATTCAACACCTTTTCCAACTCCAACTTCTTCTTCTCCTTTAGCAGCGTCTTCAGACGGCGGCGTAGAATCGGATCTCCCAAACATACCTCCTTGCAAATCTTATAAGCTCTGACAACGTTTAGTAACGCTTCAGGGTCTAAGTACCTGCAAAAATAGACATAGATAAATACCACAGGAGAACAAGTTATAAAAAATAAAAAGGCTTACCTTAAAATATTCGCGCTTAACTCCACTGGCAGCTCCGTCAGTCCTGGTCCCGCTAACTGGTACACTATTACTGGTAAAATCTCAAACAACATCCTGGAATAGTCTTCTTCGTTTGATTACAAAGTAGAAACTGATTGGGTTCCTTCAAAATGGGAGTATTTATACCCTTGAAGTTAACCAAACGTAACCGTTCTGGTTCAGCGAACCGCAAAATTTCTGGTTGAATTGTTTCAATTCCAGAATTCGTTATAATCTCTATCCGCTGCATTTCTTTAGAGGATAAGACTTTTAAACAGGGTGTTAAACTAATTTAACAGGATTTAGAGCATGAGACTTTTTAATGAGGTGTTAACTAATTTAGCAGGTTCTTAGCTACTGGCTAAGTTGTAATAAGGACCATAGGACAAAAAAATAAAATGTTTTCAGTGCATAAATATTTAATTAAATATTTTAAGTAATTGTTTATTATTTGAACTGTTGTTGATGTTAATAAGATTGCGTTGATTTTATTTGCTTATGATCTGTGACATTTGTCATGAATTTGCTATATCAAAGGGTACTTAGAAATTAAAATGAACTTCTCAATTATTAAATTTAAGTAAAATCATTCAATTATTAGCATATTCTGTATGAAGCATCGTTAGTGGAAAATAATTTAGCATAAACAAAAATATAGGGCACCATTTAAAAAAGTTACCTTCCCTTAAAGTAAAGCAATTGTTCATCCCTATCGTAAACAACTGTATACAATATCGTCGATGAAAATATCATTGTTGTTGCATTGGTCTAACAAGGAAAGGCACCTAAACGAATCTCTCAGATTTTGATAAAATTTATTTATTAGATAAAATCTTCCATAGAGCGACAATAGCATACTGGTTCTGTCAAAGACTCCTTGGGAAAACCTAATGATTTATTAGCTCTATCAGGCTGTTATGACACTCCACGATCACTTACGCTTCTATAGTGTGGTGGCCAAAATTAAAAGAAAAACAGCACAAGCTAAACTGCAGAAATTAGAGAGAATGGCCTACTTGGAAATTACAAGAGCACCTACCCAACATGAGCAATGGAAGTAATACTAAATATCACACCTCTTCATACGCGAGTTAGGAGGATGACGGTCCTCAATGCTTACATGTTAAAGGTGACACGCAACTTTAAACATGGTGACCTTACAGGACACTTTGCAGTCCTAAACGACCTTAAATCAGGAATAAAGTCACTAGAGATACCTACGGACATTGTGCTGTACTGATTCATAGTCAAAAAATTTGAAAGAGGATCCTTGGTTTGGTGAACAAATAGATCCAAGAGGGAACAAGGAATGGGAGACGGAGTTATTGGGCTGAATTGCCGTCTCTCAATAGCGTTAGGGCGAATTCTAACCATCTTTCAGGCACTGTGCCTAAACATACCGAAGTACATTGTCCAAATTTGTTTCAGATCAGTTAATACTTTTCTTGTGATATGATATTGTGTTGTAGAAGATGACGTGATTATGACTATAATTCTTCATTCATAAACCCAAATTACCGACAGATGTCAGTGTCAGGGTGCCGGACACACCGAGCCGCCTAGGCAGAAGTTTTTATTGAAATGGTCACCCATCCAACAACTTGTTATGCATATTGCTGTTTGACGCACAAAACTGACAATGATGCAACGTACCATTAAGCCGTACTGCCGGCTGATTATAATTCTTATACTAATATCTATATATCTAACAATAATAAAAAAAAAAAAAAAACCGGGAAAGATCATATGAAACTCGATATTTTCGCGTCTTCTACAATTGACCGGCGCCGGCGCAGTAACGTTTGCTGGAAATAAAATTTACCAACGGCTATTTCTCCGTGAAAAATAAATCCATTCATGGAGTATGACGCGACTGGCGGCCCGCTATTGCCAAATCTTTAATTATCTGTATGTGTATGTATTGCTGAATGTCATTAGCTACCATACCGACTGATACCAATCTCATACGTGCTTCTTCGTTCATCAATTACGCCTTTCGTATAACAAAGACATACGATGCACATTTTTCGCCACTAGTAGAGGTCATTTTTATAGGCCTATATATTGAAATGAAGACGTGAGGGATCCATTTGTTGACATTCGAGTTGATCGGCTGATATCGTTCACTCTTAAAGCATGCGTGTCAACAGAGGTAACTAATTTTCGTTTATTTGTTTTTTTTTGCTGTTCTTATACTTGTTATTAATTAACTATTTTGTATAAATAATTGTTTTTTATTATTTAAAGTCCACATATCATACGTTGCATTCTGAGGATTTGCTGTGGCAAAAATTAGATGGTTATTTCTAGTGTTTCACTCTTTCTTATTTATAATAAGATGCTTTTGTATTTTTTTTTTCATTTTGTTTCACAGGATAATTCATTTAATTATAATAATTCTTCTGTAGGCTTATGTGGGGGTCACATTGCTTACTAATTTTGGAAAGAGGATAGACAAAATATAAGACTTCAGTTCAATAAAAATTCATTTATTTTAAATTTAAGCTTATATGTATTACAAATTTTACATTACTTAACATCTACACCTTATACTATAATAATACAATTACTCTTTCTTTATAATCTATAAGAAACACAACGGTTACTACCTATAAACTTTTTAGGTTCCATCATCGTCTTCGGCTTGCTGAAGATCTCCTTGGAAATATTAGTTGCTCGCTCTGAACTAGCGACAATCCTATTCACCTTCACCTTTTTTATCACGTTCCTCCTAAACATCCCACCACTACCTTCCATCCTAGTCACTGATACCCCTAACTTGGGATTCAACACCTTTTCCAACTCCAACTTCTTCTTCTGCTTCAACAACGTCTGCAGTCGGCGGCGTAGAATCGGATCTCCCAAACATACCTCCTTGCAGGTCTTGTAAGCCCTGACAACGTTCAGTAACGCTTCAGGGTCTAAATATCTGCAAAAATTGACACAGATAAATATTACAAAAGAGGACAAGTTATAAAAAATAAAAAGCTTACCTCAAAATAGTCGCGATTAACTCCATTGGCAACTCCGTCAGTCCTGGTCCCGCTAACTGGTACACTATCACTGGTAGAATCTCGAACAGCATCCTGGAATAGTCTTCTTCTTGATTACCAAGTAGAAACTGATTTAGATCCATCAAAATGGGACTATTTATACCCCTAAAGTTAACCACCCGTAATCGTTCTGGTTTAGTGGACCGTGAAAGTTCTGGTTCAGTGGCTTCCATTCGGGAATTCCTTATTTGCCCTATATATTTTTCATGAAATACTGCCACAAGTATTACTACAAATGAATGCAAGAAAAGATGATGCATCATTTTGAAACATGATATACAGAGTGTTCTCAATGAAAAAAAATCAGTTTTACTTGCTTAAAACTTGGAGGTTTGGCATATTTCTGGTAGTTTTATAAAATAAGTGTTAATATTTCAAGAACTACCAAGATTAGGTATATGAAACCTTAATACCGATCGATGCAAAACTTTAGGCCGCGTGCATTTCTGCAATGAAAATGCCATATTCCCTTTGAAAAAAAGTTTTTTTTAGTTTAAAGATAGCCATATTGAACATGAGTTTCTGAACACCATGTATAGGATTTAGTGCCGCAATTAATGCTTATGACCATGTACTTCCACATCAGTATGGCATCTTAATGTCTAATACCGTATGAAATATTTAATTTAATTGAAAAGAGTGCAAATATCAAAATTTGACAAAATTGCAAATAACTGAAAAACTATTACGTTTATGGATAGGTAATGTTAATGCAAACTGATCACAAATGATCCGAGAAATACAGTAGAAGCATAAAAATTGCATCATCCCATTTAAAATAAGAAGTTTGACATCAACAGCCTGTATACTGGATCCGCTATAAAACCGAAAAATTTTTCTTTAAATAGATAGTCGGCCATTACTACTCTGCAAGTTTCAAAACAAAATGCCAACTGAAAAATTCTAATGGGCCAGTTCGGTGGGCCACCTCTATATTCTTTGATTATTCAAGTGTTTGGAAGTACTTTTGGGTGTCTCTTAGATGACACATGGCGCCAATGTAAAATCACGTTTATGACGCACGGCATCTAGGAGATACCCAGAGGTGCTTCCAAAAATTATACATGCTTCCCGAAATCAAAATAGAATTTCCATTTACAATAAAAGAGTAAGTATGCGTTCACCTACTTCTGGAACGCTCTATAATCAAAAATATTTTTAGATTATGCCGCATTGAATTTTATAAAACTATTGGGGAATATATCTTCTTTCAAAATAAAAAATAGAGTTGTAACCAAAGATTCAGTCTTCGCTGGAACACCTGTACATGATATTAAAATTTGTTTGTTTAATACATAAAAACCAATGAAAATAAAAAAAAATAAAAATTGCATTTATTGTGCATTTCCTTTTGTTTTAATATGGTTTATAAGAAATAAACAGAACAACATTTATTTATTATTTGAAATATGTTGTTAGCAGTTGTAGACTAAATAATAAATTGTATTTTAATGACGATATCAGTATTTTGATGTTAACAATGGCTAAAATATGATTTTTAATTATAGTACTTGATAAATGCAAATGCTTCTTTGGCAATTGACTTTAACTGACTGATTAGCTTGTCTGCTAAACGGATGATGAAAGCAATAACACTAATTTTATACAATTTGCAGGTGAACTGGTCGTACACTTGGCAAGAGATAATCATACCACCAAAGATTGTCCCGAAAGGTATCGCAATCATGCTCCTCGAATCAAAAAAGAAGAAGGCCAACTTATTCTCCTCGACTGAGTCTGGGAAGACTGTTTTGATCAGCGATCGCAAAGTCTGCGAAACCATCTGCTTTAAAATTGAAGAACTACACAAAAGCGCTTAGAAATTCTGATACGGATAAATCTGGTAAAGATTCTAATGATGTTGCAAATTTATACACGTTTTTCTTCGTGGTTCTTTATATAATTTATATTTATTTTTGCACCATGGTATTATTACTACTAGGACCCTCTTTATATGATATAACCTGTAGAGTTCTCACTTTTTGTTTTCATTAAAAAAAAAAAAACGACAGTAATAAATGGCGACGTAAACATATATTGAACTTCAATCAAATTTATAAATCACTACTCTGAAGTGAAGTTTTAATATATTTTATACAAAATCAGTATATAACACGAAAACGGTTTTATTAATTATTTTTTTCAATTATTTTACTAGTCTACAGACTTCCATATTGTAAAGATATTCTACCTCTTAAGAAATAATTATTTTAAACGAGCAGTGATAGAAATCTAATTTTTGATTTTATATAACCCGTGTGAGAATCGATTATAACATGATATACATATACATAAAACATATTTTTATTCGAATTGTTTGCTTTATGTGAGATTTTAATAAATATAATCTATTTACAAAAACAACAGAATTAAGAAATGCACATTTGTATTGATAATGAAAAGAATAATAAGCTTTAATGCTTGAGTACCTACCTTAAGATATTTATCATGTTATCTTTCCTTAGTTTTTGTATGGCATAATCATGTTGTTAATACTCGAGCAACAAAGCTTCTTTTAGCTTTACTTTATAACCATTACAGCACTTACAGAATGTTACGTTTATTTTACATAAGAGATGCTTTATACAAGGTTTATTGGTGTGAATTAATAAAATTGTATATTATTATTCCGTATTTTGTTTTATTTAATTCTATTTAAATCTGCCAGAGACTCCCGGTGGTATTGAAGGTAAATGATTCGTTCAAATTTTATTGTAAGGCTCGTTTTACATTATCCATAATTTAGTACGAAATTTTGTTCTAAATTTAGCATTGAATATTTTGAAAAAATTAAAAGTGACCCAACAAATAATTTCCAGAACAAAATAATGATTAAATAAAAAATTGGGAATTACATAAATTTATTACGAAAAATGAATCCAAAACATTACAAATTCATAATGCACAAGCTCCTAAATTATACGGTTTACTAAAATTACATATCTACATATTCAATATCTTTCCTTTGAGACCATTGTTTCTTATGTACAAAACCCTTTCCACAAATTAGCAAAGTTCTTAGGAAATTGCTTTAAAAACTTTGCATTTAAAAACGACTACTATATAAAAGATTCATGTTTTTTCTTTTTTCATGAGTTAGCGGCTTATTTATATATAATGATTTAAATTTTTTAATCAATTAAACACTTAGGGCCCATCGCTGAGCTTGCCTTTCGTGTTATGTTAAATGTAATCTTCGGCAGTTTGAATTCAAAATATTCTCCATACACATTGTTTTGTAATTGATGTTCTTGTAATTTTTAAGAAAATGTAAAAAAAATTTTATAAAATAAGTTTTAAAATGTCCTTGTGATTGTCCTTAAATGTATAAAAATTTGAATTATATAAAACATTTTCCGGAGGAAGACGACAATAAATAGATTTTCGAAACGTTAATGAAGTGTTTAATTGATTAAAAAATTTAAATCATTATATAAAAATAAGCCGCTAACTCATGAAAAAAGAAAAAACATAAAATTGCATTAAAGGCTACGAACAAATCCCCATCGAATAAAAGATTCATGGCAATTCAAAAAACTTATAAACAATGTTATACACAAACACCCCATTAGAACTGGCAAAACAAATTATACAAAAAAAATGGCAATTAATAGAAAATTATATCAATAACAGAATTCATAAACACAGTGGAATTAACACTTACACAAACATATTTTCAATACAAACATACATTTTATAAACATATATGTGGATGTGCAATGGGTTCACCAATATAAAGAAGAAATTTTAAGTAAAATAAATTTTGAAGTATTTTTTTTTAAAGATGATTGTATAACAGCATTAGAGGAAAAAAACACCAATTTTACTTGAAAAATTTAATTCTTATCCTAGATTAAAATTTACAATTCAAATAGAAGAAAACAACAAGATAGCAACAAACAAGCATTACCTTTTTAGACCTCAAACTCATTTAGTTTAGCTGACCGAGCTATAACTCTAACAAGTCCAATTTTTCGGTCCGGTACTATTAATAAAACAAAATAATTACCCAATTATATAAATAAAATTTTCAAGCAAAAAATGTACCCATATTGTAATAAATCAACAAGAAATACGAAAAACAATCAAGTAAACACAAAATATATAAAAATCCCTTATGTAAAACATTTGTCCGAAAAACTAAAGCAAATTTTCAAGCCATATAATTTAAAAATCGCAAATCAAAATAATAACTAATTACAAAACCAAATCTATACAAAATTAAAATTAAAAATTGAAAAAATAAAACCACACGTTGTATATAAAATTGACTGTAAAAATTGTAACGGTGTATATATTAGTGAAACCATGCAATATTAAGGAAACTTAATGAAAGGACATAAACATAACAAACATCTTACAGCACTGAAGAAACACGAAATAACGATATAACCAATAAAATCATTCCTTTGATTTTGACACTTCTAAATAAAAAACAAAATTTAAAAGCGCGTAATATACTTGAAATAATCCAAATTTATAAACATAAAAATGCAGTTAATGATAAAGCAGATACACAATATTTTACCAATCTATATAAAATAATTTTATAATTAAACACAGCAATACTTTTTAGAAATCTACTTACATAACTTAAGACGTTTTTCATATTTGCCCCAAAAAAAACTCAAACCACCACTATGCCTGTTTTGTCGATGTTTGCGCTGTTGTGTTCGTGTTTCGTTCTGATTTCCGAAATCTATCGACTTGATGGGCATAATCCAGTGATTTAAATAATTCATAAACGATTATTCTATTTTATTTTCTTTTCGCAAAATACTTCAAAGAAAGGTCCTCCTAATGTAAAACAATATTCACTAGTGCTAATGAACATTAACCCATATTTATTTTTCCACAAAAAAAAAACTTGTTAAGGATGTCGCGATTGTGTGCTGCCATTATCAAAAATAAAGGAGGTCACATAGACGAATCAGAATTGTAGATATAATGTGTAATTCTATTGTTAGGTGTGCAATTATATAATTATATGTAAATAAACAATATGTGTTCGCTTTTAAATTCGCCCTTTTAAACATCTTTCCTAAACCTTGGATGCCCAAATACTTTTGAACGGTAGTGTACGTATATATACCGTAAAATAGGATGATTTGATAAAAATTTTGATCAATTTTTATGACCGTATACAATAGAAGTGAAACAACGTTTTCGGGCAACTCTTTAAACCTATGAAAGTATTATTCAATAGAATCAGCTGTCCACCTATTCTTCTTTTACAAAAAAAAATAAAGTTAATTTTTCAAGACACTCCACTGTGGAGTGACTTGAAAAACGTTTTATAGTAAAGGTTTATTTGAATTTTATGGGGAAAAGAAAAAATACTGACATTTGGAAATTTAATCCGAAGAGAAAATTAAAGCAAAAGTTTATAGCCATTACAACAGGTAGGTAGATAAACTTACAATTCTCAACAGCATAACTTGAAAATAAGTTCTTTAAAGCTTACAAAACTGTCAAAGAATAGTTCCTGTAGGTGCGAGAGCCCACATGCCTTCCATATCTTCGTGACATGATCTGTATCAGGTCATCCCTGCAGTGACAAAAACAGATAAAGTGATACGCAGGGTAGGGTCTTTCTTACGGACACATTTAAATCACACATTTAGTTCAAGAAGATTTCACGAGAGGGCGCCTAACAATTTCCGTAATCGCAACCAAAATTATAAAGCATATATTTGTTTCTGAAACAATTCAAACAGTTTAGCCACTTGAACTACAGGAGATCATCAGAGAGCGCCAGGAAGCTGGCCAACGCACTCTCTGTCCCGCTGATTTCCGGCGGGCCAGAAATTTTTTCGGTCGAGGATAAGTTGGAGGTACACGCTGACTTTCTTGAAGAAGTCTTTCATGGAATCGAACCCGTCGACGTCTCTGAGTCTGACTCTGACGACTGAGGCCATCGAGGTGACACGGAAGGGGATGTGCGTAGTGATGTGGACATGTCCGAAACCCCGTTCGACCCAATAAAAAGTTCCCAGGGCCTGATGGAATTTCTAACATGGCCCTAAGGAGATTACCTCCTGACGCACTCCACCTCCACCGTGAACGCAACACTCCTGCCACAACATTTCCCGTTAGTCTGGAAGCACGCTGATGTCGTTACCCGACCAGCTTACTGTCTAATGTTTCGAAAATAGCCGAGACAATCATCCTCGACCGGCTAACCTTCGTTAGTGACGACCTTCAGTTAATTCAGGACGAACAGTTCGGTTTCCGGACCGGGCTGTCTACTGAATTACAGCTGCTCAGGTTTAGTGAGGCGTTAAGAAACGGTTTCGAGAAGAAAGAAACCGTAGCTGCAGTTTTCTTTGATTTTCGACGCGCCTTTGATTCTGTCTGGCACAAGGGCTGATCCACAAATTGATCGTTTCTGGCATCAATCCCACTCTGATCAGACTGATCAGATCTTACCTCGAATACAGGTCGTTCTGTGCTGGACTGCCGGAATCCGATCCGGAGCCTCCCTCAAGAGCCTGGCACGCACCACGCTATATATGCCGATGACACAGTCATATATGCGATTAGCAGGAGCGAGAGGTTGGCTTGGGATCGCCTTCAGGCGACAACAAACCGCCTCGATCGAGGCTGCCTTTGAATGAATCCAAATGCGTAGCATATGAATTCACAAGAAGTATACGAGAGCCTGACACGCACATCCGCGTGGGAAACGTCATGTTACCGTGGACTCATCAGGTTAAGTACCTAGGAATTTACTTCGATATGCGTCTCACTTTGTCGAAACAGAGCTCCGAGCTCCGAACTCGTTTTCTTGCTGCCTGCAACTCGTTACTCCCAATGTTAGGGCGAAAGAGTCCCCTTCATCTAGCAAACAAGTTGCTTCTCTACATGGCACTTCAAAACAGGACGCCATGGCTAAATGAAAAGGCCCCTTGGTTCATTAGGAACGAGCAGATTCATCGTGATCTGCAAATTCCGACTCTCCGAGACTTCATTAAACAGATGCTCGTCGCTGCTTTGACTCGCACGCAACACAGCGAGAACCCCTTGGTTCAAGCGGTCGTGGAACTTGAAGATCGTCTACTATTACCTTATTCGAACTTACCTTATCCCATGTGACCCAAACCCTAATCAAGAACAATTATCTTAGACACCACATTCAACGGTCCATAAATCCTATATTCAAAATATCCAACACACCCAACCACTCCCTACCAATTGAATGCTTATCTCCCCTATATCCAAGGAGTTACCGATCGCATAGGAAGAATCCTGTATAAACAACGTTAAAACCGTTTAGCCCGGCTGATAGCCCAGTGGTTTGTGCACTTGGTTATCAGTCGTGAGGTCCAGGGTTCAAATCTCAGTCTGGTCAATTACGATAACCGGTATTTTCCGGGGTCGTAATGATGATTAGGAGGGAGATTTGGCTCTGCAGAGGTGCCTGATAAGCACAAGATGCTTAGGCCTTGATAAACCCCTTAAATAAAAAAAAAACCTAACTCCAAAATTTCAGATTTCTTTCCTATCAAAGATCGTAATCCTCTCGAAGCTCCTGCTGTTTACCGAATTCCATGTGTTTGCGGCAATGTTTACATTAGTGGAACAAAGCGTTCGGTGGACACTCGTATTGCAGAAAATGAGCGTTCGGACGTTGCGTGTAACTGGATCTGCACTTACTTAGCATAGGGTGCAGACGGAACACCAAATCCATTTCAACTCGTCTAGATCTAATCCCATAATTCTTAACATTATAACCGAAAAATCCCAGAATCCATTGAAATCCATAAACATCCTAATAACCTTAACCGTAACGACGGTTATTTCCTACACAACACCTGGAAATCCCTCCTTTCAAAACAAACCAACCGTAACCGTCACACTCCACTGAATCGGAACGATTACCTTTACTTATAAACTCATTCCCATGTGTCAGTTTATCAGTTTCAAGTCAACAGCAATGGTAGAAGCAGCCCTGAAGATCTCTCCCATACAAGTGTGAACGAAACGTCGTCATTTTCCACATAATCATTGAAACAACATTTTTCGCACTATTTTCATCCTTTCACTTATTTCGGCTGCAAACATGTAAGGAGAAAACAGCCAGGTAGACATGTGCGTAAATAGAAAATACTTTGGCATGTGACATATCTTAAAATAGTCAATCCATAGATAATAAATATGAGTCAATCTATCAATCACAATGACATCTAACATTGCGCTCTATTATGTTGAGGTGATGTTAACTTAACTTTATCATATCGTGAGAAATATATGGATGAAGTGGGTAGTTCTTCTGACGAAAGGGGGGATTATAAAGTGAGGGAAATGAAAGGGGCGCCAGCGGAACAAAATCAAAGATCTCAAGCTCGGAACCCCAATGAAGATATCCATTATAACCAAACAATTGCTGGACGCCCGGTGTATGTACAGGTAAGTCTATTCCATCTTCAACAACAGGGAAGCTAAGCCAATTGGAACAATTATATGCAGTTGGAAGTAAAAAACGTCACCTTTCTAGTCCCATGCATGTTGTACCTTGCCTTACATGCATCATTTAATACAAACGAAGTACCTACTTGCCTAAAACGCGTTTATTCTGATAGTCAGGCAGCACTAAGGGCTCTATTCGCCGTCTCGGTGGCTGAATGGCTTGCATGCTCGCCTTTCACCCCGCAGGTGCTGTTTCGATCCCAGGCTGAGGCGGTGATTTTTAATTGTGGATAAAAATCAGAACATGCCTTCTTCTCGAGGAAGTAAAGCCGTAGGTCCCGTGTCAATGCGATGTTGGGCACGTAAAAAATCCCTACCGAAGGTTGAAATTCCTTTGGGTTCGGCAAAATTTCAGTGGGGTTGGTACAATACGTCAAATAGATGTCAGTGCTTAGAAGTATCAAGGTGTACTCCACAATCCGAATCTTCGCCCAACAACAAACAAACAAACAAACAAGGGCTCTATTGAGTCGTGGTAGGTGACGTCGGGGCCAGTATGGGAGTGCTTCATGGAACAGTATGGTAACTGGCAGAACTAACCAGGGTACGGCTGATTTGGGTGCTAGGACACCAAGTGATCGAGAACAATAAGACATCGAATGAATTCGCTAGTCGAGGTGCAGAAATGCCACTCCAAGGATCAGAACCGATTTTGGAAATAAGCAATAGCATGGGCAGAAGCCATATAGGAGCAAACATACCCAACATGAGCATGTCAAGCAATTTATAGGCAAGCCATGCCAGAGAACACCAGAGACAACCCAGCACATAATATGCAATTAAGCTGGATCATAAGAGACATCAACTGTTTGGACCAGACAAAGTTGAACCAAAGAGATACAGACCACTGTACAGATTCCTAGCATGGACCTGTACAGTTTGTTACATAGCATTAGTATACTGGAGTGGTTTCTCTAACAAGGACAGGTAGAGCATAATAAGCTTTTAGGCTGCGGTGTTATACGGAGACTATGGTCAGACGTGCCGGTGAATAAAAAAAAGACGCCCTGGGAATAGCGTGCTGCCATAGATATCCACACCATGAGCCTCCTTGAAAGCTGACTTTTTCACTAAAAGTACAGGATGTATAAATGCTCTCTTGATGGTCGCCACACTCTATCACGTCCATCTGGGCCTCTAAGACTAAACCGTGATTCTTCAGTAAACAACATACTATTTCAATCGGCAACCCGCCAATTTTGTTGTTCCCCTGCAAATTGTAACCAAGCAACTCGGTGTTGTCTGGTAATCTGGTAGATCTGCTTCTCGTAACCTCCAACTCATTCACAATTAACATTGCGTACCTCTTGCAGTGATTTCTGAAACTGACAGTGTAGTTCCATGACGATTTCTTAAACTTCTTGGGGAATGAAGAAAACGGTCGTTTTGAACGGTAGTCCTACTTTAGGGACCTGTTCCAGGTCACCGGGTATACAACCCAGTCTTCAAGAATCGTGTGTGAAGCCGCTGTGCAATGCTTCGAGATAGATGGTATATGTTATATACGTAACCCTGGCTCTTTCCATCCTCAAACAATGCAACACGATTGCTGCAACTGTTTCCGTAGGAACTGACCTGCTTATAAACGAACAACTCTGGTAAAAATAATGTTTGAAAAAAAAAACAAAACAAACTAAACATTTCTTCACGCCATACACTAGATTACAATATCACCATAGATAATAAATATTATACAAATGGAGAAAAAGTTCATCTTACATTTCACAAAAGAAATATTCTTGAGGAAAAGCTCTGCATGACTTGTAGATCTATAATCAATTACAGTTTCAAACCCTTTAAGACTAGTGGTGCGTAGCGTTAAACAGCAAGAACTTTTACTAATACGCGGGAGATTTTAAATTATTTCCAATTAAGAAACATTGTTTCAAAATTGTATGCACTTAAATGAATACCAAAGTCAGGATGATACAATTTCTTTTAGCGGAAACTGTGTGTTGTATGCATTCTTTCCCAAAAAAGGATGCGGTTTTCACCACATAAAAATGACATCATTAAAAATGTTACTTGACCATTATACACCCATAATTTGTTACACTTATAATAAAATAAGTAGCAATGTGTTCGATAACTGCTTTGGCACCCATTTTATTTGTGAATATTACCAATAGTTCTCAGCGTTTTATCGTAAATTGGAAATTTCCTTCGAACAGTTCTTGTATCAACTGGTACACAGCAATTTCTTAAGCCACCCATTATTGCAAATACGGATCTCGCAATAATTACAGCCTTAATTATTTTGTGTATAGTATAGTAACCTCAGGAACTGACAAGTCGATGTCATTGACGACGGATCATAATGCTTCAATCTGGTTGGTCAAAAAACCGATACTAGCGTCAAAACGTTAGTTCTACAAGTACTAAACTATGCCCACAAAATTCAATACAAGGTAAATAGGCGTGATTATCACGTAAAGTACACCAACTAGCAGAAAGTCATTGCAAAATTATTGTTGTTTGATTTAATCAATCGTGGTGGTGAATGTAGTTACTACGTTGAAGTTTTAAAGTGACAGCATGACAGCGAGCATTAAGTTCGATTTTCCAAAAGTTAAAACCTTTAAAATTTACTATTCTACAGAAATGTATAGATTTTGTTTTTCGTAAACCGTACCTCTTACATCAAAAACGTTTAATGGTAAAGATTAAGATGAAGATAAGAAGGTGGACATGAAAGTGACGTTTACATTATAATTCCTCAAAATGTTCAGCAGAAAAGATTCTTCAGTTAGTAGTTTGATTACACTTACTCGCTGAATTTGATAAATACGTTATTTATTCACGTAACATAGCGAATTTTTAATATTATATAGGGTACCTTTTAGGGGCCACCGCCACCGCCTCCACCGGTCGATGCTGCGAGAGCGCCGGGGTTTCAACGGAGGCAACCTCCTCAAGAAACTTTCGATGAAGAGTTCTTTGAGAGTTCTTTCAATACTACCGAGATTAGACATCGTTTTATACGCAAAGTCTATCTACTCTTGTCTGTCTTATTGCTCGTCACCTCTGCAGTAATAGCCGTATTTGTGTTTGAGTATGATCTGCCCTGCGTGGTTTACTTATTCATGTTATAATATAGACTTGGTTTTAGGAAAAACACTAACAAATTTGCAAGGGAATACCCGATGGTTGGATTAGGATTCAGGTACACCTTCAAGTAACTTCTAAATAAATGTATAATTATCGCTCATATTTCAGTATTTTATATCTGATTGTACTTATAGCTATGAGATGTGCTACATCCTTGATGAGACGAGTTCCTGAAAATTTAATCGTTTTAGGAATTTTCGTACGTATATCAATTTCAAGCCTATGTAGCACTTATAACATATAAAAATAACTATATTATATGCTGTTGTCCATCGTGATTTAAAACAATCTTCTATATATACACTTGGATGGACAGTGGATACACCGGATTGGGACATCTTCAGGACTACTTTTTTTGTCGTTGTTGACCTGATACTGAAGAACTGACACATGGAGATGGATTTACATGTGGGTAACGGTTAAGGTTCAATGGGGCGTGACAATTACGTTTGGGATTGTTTGGAAAGGAGAAATTTCCACGTGTTGTGTAAGAAATAACCATCGTCAGGCTAAGGTGGTTGTTTATGGATTTCAACGGATTCTCGGATTTTGAGGTTATATTAGTGAGGATTTCGGAATAGCATTTGGGCAGAGTTGAAATGGATTTGGTGGCGGTCTCTAGCCTAGGCTCAGCAAGTGCAGATCCAGTTACGCGCAACGCCCGAGTACAATGCTCATGTTCTGCAACACTAATGCCCACCGAACGCTTTGTTTCACCATTGTAAACACTGCCGCAGGACCATGGAATTCGGCAAACACCAGGAGCTTCTAGAGAATTACGGTTTTTGATTGGAAAGAGATTTTGAGTTAAGTTCAAAAACGGGTTTTATGTTGTGTTTGGATAATATTATTCCTGTACAGTTGGTAACAGCTTGGATGTAGGGGAGATAGGCATTGGATTGGCAGGAAGTAGTTTGTGTTTTGGATACTTTGAATATAGGATGTAGATGTCGGTTTATGGTACGCTGTTTATGATGTCTAGGATAGTTGTTCTTGGTTAGGGTTTCGGTAACATAAACTGATAATGAAAACACTACGATGGTACTGGAGAGTGAACAGAAGTATGAACAGAAAATCCCCTCCTTACTCCTAAAACGTGATCCTACCGCACGCATTGAACGTTCCACCATCAAATCCATAAAATCCTCATCTATGCCCCCTATATTGCATAAGTCCCTATTACCTAGCGATTACATTTCCCCTAAACTATACGGTCAACCCAAAATCCACAAACCCAATGTTCGTTTACGCCTTATAGGTAGTACCATTAACAGTCCTACATACAAACTCTCCAAACACCTGTCCAATATCTTAAAACAGCGATTACTTTATCCAAAACTGCAAACACTTTACACACAGGCTATTGTATTGTATACTATTGTGTAAAAGATCCTCATGATTCGATTAATCGTCCTGCCCACTGCGGCCACTAAGGCATATTGTAGAGCGGATATTATTTCTAAAAGTTATCCAACAAGTTCAGGCCCTTAGGGTAGGTCTTTTTCAGGTCTTCTAAGGAAAGGTCAACCTTGTCAAAGATCGTATACTTACCTAATTCCTGTTGCGGCAGAGTAGTGACAGAAGATACAGAGTGAGCAACCGGATGTGACCACCACATGACCTCAAATTTTAAGGTGGCAACATTGTTAAGTTGGTAGTACAAGATATGTCACATTACTGATTTGTCAATATGTTTATAACTTAACCTTAAAATAAGACATGTCATATATTTTTTTCCAACACGTTAAATGTCAAATGACAGAACGTAAACAACAAGCAGAGCAGTAAACAGTAAAACAAAAAAATACACTTTTTCTGTGACGTTCGTGATCACGTGGTGGTCACATCCGGTTGCTCACTCTGTATATTGTCAACTGTCCCTTCGTCCTCTAAACACAGTCGGCATTCAGTCTCATCAAAGAGTCCTGTGTAGATGCTTTCTGAGTTTGCATTTACCTGTAAAGACAGCAACAATTACTTTGACATTTTTACGGTTAAGTTCTAGTAGTTAGTTGGTTCTGACATGATTATACCAAATACACTTTTCCGCATGTACTAAACCAGGACGTTTGTTCCAATGTTAGAGCACTTTCTGGTGTGCCCATACATCAATTTGCTGTTTAGCTACCGTATAGGTGCTATGCCAATGGCAGGTTCTGGTCCCTGAAAATACTCCGCAGCATCCTTTATCGCAAGAGTGTGTGCTTTCTTATTGCCACCATTGAGCTAGTGCCCAGGTAACCAGATTAGGGATAGATTATTGACCGTCGCCACTATAATTACAGTGTTTTCACAACTCCAGATCAGCTTCGAATTTCATTTATTCGCCGCAAGTGCTTTCAGCATCGGCTGAATGTCACATTTGTGCTGCGATGGAATACTGCTACGCCAACACCTAATGCTCTGTTTTCGAATCGTCCGTAAACCAGCAGATGTCCGCCTGCGCCAGGGTTTGTTCGCTGCATCTCCATTCCTCTCGGTTTGGAAAGGAGATAGTGAAGTATGCATCGATCATTGGTCGAATACACATCATGTCCGATGGCATTCCCAGCATGTCGGAAGTAACCGATTCCATCCAAAACTCCAAACACTTTGTACAAAGACTAAGTGGACTGGCAATAGATTCCCAGGATTTACTTGTTGGATTGGATGTCGAATCCTTATTCACCAAAATTCCTATATTAGATAACATCCAGTTCGTCCGTGAGATCTTATCTTCCAACTAACAACCTGAAAGATGATTTGGTGGAAAGCTGTCTCACTTCTACGTATTTCCAATTCCATGGCTGCTACTATGAGCAAGTTTCAGATGCAGCAACCTATACCTGCCACTTTCATGTCCCACTTTCTTCCTGTTGCAGCCAACATTTTTATTGAGGCATTTAAACAACGACAACAAGTACTATTTCTAAAAACCTTAGATACGGTTATGACACTTTCGTAAGCTGGCTGCAAGGACGTGACTCCTTAGATATCTTCCTTACATTTCGGACACCAAATCCATTTCAACTCTGTGCAAATCCTATCCAGAAATCCTCATTACTATAACCGCAAAATCCGAGAATCCATTGGAATCCATAACCACCCAAAAACTTTACCAGTGACGTTATTTCCTACACAAGACCTGGAAAACCCTCTTTAGTAAACAGTAAAGCATATAAACCCATTCCTATGTGTCAGTTCTTCAGTTTCAGGTCAACAGCGACGAAAGAAGGAGTCCTGAAGATGTCCAGTGCAAATATGGACGAAACGTCGGTCAGAGGAACTCCCAGGACGCGATTTCAACCCGGTAGATCAATTTTGTTTAATTACGAACATACAGGCTGTTTCAGATAGTTTGTTTGTACTGAGTATTTTTCCCCACAATCTATTTCAGCTATATTATACTAGGAGTCAGTAGTAGCTTCTTTATTTTAAATCGAAGTGTTAACATAATGCAGAGCACCTTTTAAAATTAACTTGAGACCTCTTGAGCGCAATTTATTTTCTAACGTGTACAGACTGAGCAATTAACTACTCAAATTTAAAGTCATGCCAAAAACAACAAAAAATGTATTTATTTCTGAATCAGCCTTTATGCGTTCCACAGTTATAACATTTAATCTCTTTAAAATATTCGTAGTTCATATAACTAATGAGAAAAAAATGTAAATTAGTACCACCTAATACTCCTTAGGTGTTTCTAGTTGTTATCTGCTTAGTGGATTTGAACATTAATCGAAATTATTTTAAAAATGACACCTTAAGATAAGTAATATTTCAAATCAAAACCTTTTTGCATTAAAAGATTCAGTTATTTGGTAATATTTGTTTCCAAAATCGGTTTCGCTAATTTCAAAAAAATTGTGCTTAGCAAACGTAGCAAACAAAATATGTGTGTTATTTCTAAACAATTAAATACTTTTACGGATTTAATTTGAAATAATACTTATCCTAAAGTGTAATTCTAGAATAGTTTTAATTGATTTCCAAATGCACAAATGAGTAAACTACACCAAAAATGCACTGATTTTTCACGTAAATTTCAGTAATTCTTGTTAACAACACAAAACGCCTAAGGAACACCACCAATTTTCGTTTTTATATTAATGATATCAATATCGAATAATTATATTATGTGATATTAATTAATAAACGGATTAGATGTTACAATTGTGATCTGGATAGAAAGCCATTCTTTTTTTTGTTTTTTGAAATAGGATATGACTTTATGTTTGAGTATAGTTGTAAACTCTGAAGAACTTAATACTTTTTTTCTCTTTTTTGAAAAATAAGTACTTACTCTCAAACCCTTTTTATTTTTAAGTGCTCATTATATACGGTAGGAAATAAATTGGGTTCAAGCGGTGCAAGGTGATTTTAAAAGGTATGCAAACTTTTTGCATAGTTAGTTATAATTGTTGAAGTCCATAACAAAGAAAAGTATGAGATTTAAAGATAGAGAACCTGTAGTACAAATTGACGTTAAATGATGTGTAGAAAAGAAAAGCAATTTTATTCTCTGGTGCTTTATCGTCGAAATTTTTATCACGGTAATCTAATAAAATTGAAATAGATCGCTATAACGAAGGTGATAGTGGACGTTTGATCTGAAAGAGCCAGTATCTTCGTAACTGAACAGAAGCGACTTACCATTTTTGTTATTTTTTGCCATTAAATTAAGTCTACTTTGGCAATGTTTGAATAAAACAATATGATATTTTTTTATTTGGGTTTTCATTAGCAATCGCTGAGGCATATTTTCTTGTATAATATTACACTTTTCACCTTCTCTATAAAGCTTCAAGAATATACTTTTTAGACAGCAATCGGATCTGTTCATTTTGGTTTCTTCGCTGCACTTTACTCTCCAGAAATAGTCTTGTATAGTGCTGGGATAACTACTGGTATATGCTTGCTGATAACACTAATTGCTTGTCAACCATGGGTAAGAATTTCTAACAGTTCACCTTTGCTTTTTCAGTCAAAGACCACCAAGAAAACTTTTCAACACGATACACAAATTAGTACTAAATTAGGAATATTATAAGTTTCGTTAGAAAGCTTTATTTTGCAAACCTTTTTTAATTCCACACATTTATTTCTCCACATAGTTCGACATAACAGGCTGCGGAGTGTATTTGTGTTTATTTGGAATGGTCTTTATGCTATTTTCCATGGTTATCATGATCCTATCGCTCACTGTTGGTATATCAGACACCTTATTTCTTGTGTACTCCTGCATAGCTGGATTATTAATTGCCATGGTAAATATAATGTTTTATGTATGAAATATGCAATAAGTTCTTTTCTAGTATTTCATGTACACGACGCAGCTAATTGTTGGCGGAAAGAAGTATGAGTTGTCACCGGAAGAATACATATTTGCTGTCGTTATGTTATACGTGGAAATATTGACGATGTTCGCAATTATCATGTCTTGTTTTCGGCGATAACTTCTATGGCAGTTTAATTAAATTATTCAGCCATGCACGCAGTTATCCATGTCCAGACAGAATTCCTATAGTGTAGGGGTGCAGAAATTGGAATGAATATTAATGTTATTAACGTGTATAATCTTATCAAACGAAAAAGTTAATAAACCTAGTTTTTATCGTAATTCCGATTATTCAAAGCTCTTGCTTTCAGCTTTATTCCAAAATTCTAACCCGAATATCCTTAGATCTTCACTAAGAGAATTATTATAGGATCATATTCTCAAATTATTATATTTTCCCGCAATTGAAGACAAGTAAAAACCAAAGCCAGGTAAGTGCAATTTTGCAAAGCAAACTTGTATAAAATTGAGCAGGTTAGAGCCTGTCCAAGCTAAAAATAATATAGCATTGCTATATTATTAGCTAGATTAGGAAAAGTTGCACAATTTAAATACCGTTACATGGTGTTTGCAAAAGTAAACCTTTGATGACACGTACTTCTCTATTGTCACTTTTTAAACTGAACAAGAGAGCGTTTACAAAAAAAAAACATTATTAACTTTTTTTGTCCTGTTATTTTTATTTTTGAATTTAAGGTGAATTCTAAAATAGGTGATACATCACTTGTAATGGTTTAAACCTGTCTTCAACTTTTTTAAGTATCATTTAAAATTATTCAAGGAAAATCTCCTTGGTTCGGCACTGAATGCTCGAAAAACATTTATCTGAGAAAGGCATTTGTTGAAGGTGCTGTGACTGGAGCTATGTAGATGAATGCTTCACGAGGACTGTATCATTTAACTCCAACACTAGTTTTTGTTTTGTGTTCGAAGGACCAGTGAACATTAATAAAATACGTGCAGGCCTTTAAAACTTTAATTCACTTAAAACTTACAAAGAAAACATAACACAATTTAAACTAATGTAAATAATAGACACTAATAGTATACGAATTTTAACCCTTTAACCGATTGCTTACAATGTGTATGTATGGAAATGTTGTACCGAACTGAATTTTAGAATGAAATAATATTTTAGAAATAAACGCTTCCCCCACTGCATATCTTTTTGGAATTTCCCTTAATATTCAAAATACTTAAAGTAATGACACAGTATATACCTTATGCAGTAGTTTCACTCCGGCAAATTGGTTGTTCCAAGTTGCAACTCGCGCACGGAACGGCGCATGTAGGGACTCAGGACAACTTTGAACAGGCCCGGATTGGCCTAATATTGGGGAACGGATTAACGGCTTGTTTACAAACAAAGATACAACCTATAAAACCACCTGGATGGGACACATGCGCCACATTTTGTATTCTGTCGTTAGCATAGCTTTGTGTCTCTAGCAGAGTATTTGCAAGTGTTCCATAATTAAAATTAACCGCCGTACTAAGTTTAGTTATACGTGAGTTTAATATTTTCGTAGTAGAATTTTTTCTAGCATGTGGTATATAGGTACTATCTTTAATCTTAATTTAATAATAATTGTTGTAGGTTAATATTTCTGCCTTTCATATTTACAGGTGTTGTTTTGTGTATGTTTATTCATAGATTAAAGTTTACTTGATAGTTTTAATTTAGTGTGCATAGATAACTTATACAAATCAACATGAAGTGCTGGGTTCTCAACTGTAATAGGAGGTCTGCAATAAGCAATGTCGTAGACGTTTTTGATTTAACTTTTTGCTTTTTATGACGCTTATTTACTGTGATTATATTCACCCCATGATAAGTATAAAAATACAAATAGACAAAAAATTAGTTCCTTTATACATAAGTAAGTTATATTCCAGTAAATTGTACACTTTTGTTTTAAATATATAGATCACCATTAGTGAAGTAATAAATATTTTATTTATATATGATTTGTTTCCTTTCCATAACATGCATTAACAATCAATAATAATTTAATGATCGTTGGTTACTAACTGTTTCACAGAAGTATCAAAATATTGACATGGATACCTTTTGAAATTGCAATGGTATTATATATTGTAAATCATATCAGTACCAATTCTTTGTACTGAAATTAAGATGCTAGTAAAATCTTTGTTAGTTCATTCTTACTTCATTTACCCAAGATTTAACAGTACTAATTTCCGTTAAAATGTAAAATTAAAAGCAAACACTAATTAGATAAGATCTTCTATAATTAAGAATTACACTTTTAAGGACATCAACTATTATGCAGATAAATCCCTTATAATAAAGGCCTTTTCAATTACATTTACTACAAACATAGTCTGCCTGAAGCACTATAACTATTTCTTGTTCATTATAAAAACACTTGTTAATTTAATAAGCACATTTACAAATCGCATATAATATTTATTAACTGATGAATACAATAATAATTTTGTTAATAATTTTTCTAATTTGCCAATGTAAACTATTATACCACTGTTTACATTTTAATTCAATTTAATAATTTCCTTTTTATTTTTTCCAATATTGGGTTAATCCGGTTCTGTCGGGGCCGGGCGATATGCCCTGAACCTACTATGCGTCGTTCAGTGCGCGAGGTAAAATTTAGAACATCGAGATCAAAGGTGCCGACACGAAGTGAAACTACTGCTTAGGTATATACTGTGGTAATGACATTTGGACAATGAATAAATGCAGATACTATGAATTATTGTGTAAACAGATATTACAATGAATATAAAGAATAGGGTCTGGTATTCCCGAACTAAGATTACCTCCAGGTTTATGACCCTTTCTAAAATGCGGTATGCAGTTTAATTTGGTATTTCCAAACCTAAGCAGGGGTAGCTTATTATAACTGATCTTGACAAATAAATGAAAATATGGAAAATCCCTTGATATTATAAATATTCGAAATATACTGAAATAGAACCTAAAAACATGGAAACTGTACAGCATTCCTTTTAATAATTCAAAAAACCACAAAAATCAACCACATTTATTGGTCATTAAAATGTAAAAAAATAAAATCACACTATCATAACAATGCATAGTGGGCTTTGAAAAAAAATATTCGTCTTTCTTGACAGTTTACTTCTGTCACAATACAAAATCTAATTAGATACACACTCTTTTAAATCATTTAGAAATGTTGTCACATTTCTCTTGTAAGGAAAATTTTGATATGATAAAGTATGACATTTTATACCATAGTAATACTCGAGAAGCTGAGGAAATGTATCTAAATAATTACCCCAAAAGATTACAGCCGAAAGGAAAGATGTTTGAAAAAATGGTTGCAAATTTATTGCTGCATGGGTCACTTAATAAGTTGTTACTAGAAAGAAACGATGTAATGAGGAAATTCAAAATAATATGGTGTTGCAACGACATACCCTACAATATCAGTTAGAAACATTGAACAAGCATGTGGAACGCCAAAGCGTGCTCCAGCACATTTTATTTTGGGTAAGAACAAATCAACCGTAGAAATTTCGAATCTGCACAGTACTAAGACATTTTGTGAATGGTATACTAGACAGTGTGAAAACGATGAAAATTTCGTCAATAATTTTTTTCTGGCGAAAGTATGATAGCCAACAACGGAATCTTTAACAGAAGAAATACCCATTATTGATCCATAGAAGATCTGAGATTGTACTTCTACTTGTTTCTTCGTGTTTTGGAAGATTTAGAAAACGAAATTATTCCTACTTTAAATTTCAAACCAACATTTTATAAAGTAATTTAAAAGATATGTGGATGATTGCATAATAGGCATATCAGAAAATAAAATAAATTATATTTTACAAGATTTTAACAATTACCATGCAAATTTAAGATTCACAGTTGAAAATGAAAAAAATAATGAAATAAACTTTTTAGATTTAACCTTGATCCGTCAAAAAAATAAAATTTTAACAAAAATGCATCACAAACCTACAGCTTCCAACAGATATTTGAATTTTAATTCTTGTCAACATATTTTAATTAAAAAAAGCCTTATAACATCATTAATTGATTGTGCCATTAAATTAACAAGCCCAATATATAGATCTGAAATAATAGGTACCACAGATTTTCCACATATTAAATTTAAATAGTTACCCAACCTCAATTATTAATAACATTTATAAAAAAAAGGTTACACAACATTTATAATAATCCAAACAAATAAAGACCTCTCGTATAAATATGTTGCTCTTCCATATGTACATAAATTATCCGAAAAAAAAACAAAATTTTAGCTCAAGGTTGCTCACTGAAATCAAAATAACCTTCAGCTTTTACATTCCAAACTTAAAGACACCACCAAACTAAAAACAAACACATGTTATACATAAAATTCCATGCAATGATTGTGATAGAGTATACATAGGACAAACCATGCAACAACATTCTGACTAGAGCTGCGAACGGGCCGGTCCGAGAAATTCCAGATGCGGGACGGGCCGGGCTTTCTTATAATGAAACGGTTGGCGCGCAAGCCCGCTCAACCCGTTCGGCCCGTCGAGCCCGTTCACCTCGTGAAGCCCGCTCGGCCCGTCAAGCCCGCCAGGTCCGTCAAATTTCTTTGGGCGGCCAAATTTGCTTGGTAACTGGTTTCTAATATTAATAAACCATTGTATTCTATTGTACGTATCACCATTTACATTGACGTAAAATACATACATATATAGGTACAATTCAAATAAAATCATATTTAATAATTGCATTTGTAAGTCAATAAACGTTGAGTTTTTATTTTGGTACGTACGGTAGACAGTTGCTACCTTTATTAAAGCTACTTGATTCATGCCATTCATTTCTTAATTACAAATAGTAACTCAGACATTTTTCTGTCTTTGTCCAATTGTTTTAATTTTTATATTTTTTTTTCAATCGCGTTTCTTTAACATACATCTATAATACTGGTATGCACTGTTTTTTATTTTATTATTTAATAAATAGACATACTTTAAAATTTTACGAACACGCATTTTAAAATCAGACACACAACCATTTTATACTTAGAAAATAGCGTTTTTTATATATTACATTTGCATTTTGTTCGTCGAGAAAATAAAATCCATTTACAAAGAAGTTTATCTATTTCATGCGTTTATCTATGAACATTCTTTCTTGAAATTTGTACTTTATTACCAAATTTATTTTTTGGCAAACATATATATATATAAGGCTATACATTCCTGAAGGAATTGGAGCCGCTCGCATAGAGCTTTTGACCATTTACTATTGGTTGGTCAGACCATCCTACTTAGTTATCGCTCCCTCACAGATTGTTGTCTCTCTTTGCCTCCTCAGTTATTCTTCTCCATTCCTCTTTCAGCATAATTTTTTGTTTCCATTCCGCTATTCCCATTATCTCTATATCTCGCACAACCTGGTCTTCCCATCTTAATTTTGGTCTTCCTCTGGGCCTGTTTGCTTCTGGTCTCCATCTCATGATCTTTTTTACGACCACTTGATGCTGCTTTCTATTTACATGTCCGTGTACCACTTCATTCTTTGTGCCTTAATGATTCTTACTATGTCTTCACCTCCCAGTATTTCCTGTATCTCATGATTCATTATTCTTCTGCTTAGTACATCACTAATTTTTTTTGGTCCGTGTATAACTCTAATCATTTTTCTCTCGAATACTCTTAGTCATTCCTCCTCTCTCTGTGTGAGGCACATTGTCTCAGCAGCATATATCACCACCGATCTTATTGTTGTTCTGTAGATCTTTAATTTTATTCGCATACTGATTTTTTTATTTCTGAGTAGGTGTCTAACCCTGCGTATAACCCCTCTGTATCCGGCGTGTATCCTTTGGGCAACCTCTTCCGTACGGTTGTTTTTATTATTTACCGTACTGCTTAGGTATTTAAAGTTGTCGACCTCTTCAAATTTATATTTCTCCAGTTCTATGTAGTTTTCTCTTATCTTTTTTCTGCTAATTCTCATATACTTTGTTTTATCTTCGTTAATTTCGAGCCTTCGTTTAAGTGCTTGCTTGCTAATTTCAGATACTGTAGCTTCCAGTGTTTTCCTATCTCTCGGTACTATCGCAAGGTCGTCGGCGTACGCTATCACTTGATCAGATTTCTCCACTATGGTTCCTTGTAGTCCGCAGTCCCTCATAACTCCCTCCAAAGCTACGTTAAAAAGAGTAGCAGACAAACCGTCACCCTCTCTTGCTCCTCTGTCTACTTGTATTTTTGATGTCTCGCCTTCCGATGTTTTCACTACCGCCTTTGATTTAGTCATTGTCATTTTACTTAATCGCACTAATTTTTCTGGTACACCAATTTTCCGTGCATGTTCCCACATTTTGTTTCTCTTTAATTTGTCAAATGCCTGTTTGAAATCAATAAATACTACTAATAGCTCGATGTTTTCTTCATAGCACTTTTCTACAGCTTGATTCAGGGTGTGTATTGCGTCTATTGTAGATCTTCCTGTTCGAAATCCATTCTGATATTCTCCTATACCCCTCTCTGTATATGTTTTCAATCTCTTATGTATTAACGATGATAGGATTTTGTAGGTCGAATTTAGTAATGTAATTTGTCGCCAATTTTCACATCTTGTTAGATCCCCCTTTTTTGGTATTGGTATTATCGTTCCAGACGTCCACTCTTCGGGCATTCTTTCTGTGTTCCATATTTCTTTTATTAGTTGGTATATCCTTTCCCTCAATTTATCCCTCCGTTCTTTATCATTTCATTTTGGATTTCGTCTGGGCCTGCTGCTTTCCTGGGTTTCAGGTTTTTGATGATTTCGTCAAGTTCGGTATTTGTCGGTTCTGGTAATTCGTTTTCTTTTTCTTCATCCCTTTCCATATAAACTTCACACTCTTCTAATTCTTCCGCCCCTAATGTCGTTTTTATAAACTCTTCCCATTGCTTTCTACCCACATTTGCTGTTACATTATTTCTGGGTTTTTGTTTTCTTACATATTGGTATAACGTGGAGTTATTTCTATTATCACTCTCTAACTCGTCCATAATTTCCTCTAACCAAATTTCCTTCTTCCTTTTTATTAGTTTTGCTGCTTCTTGTCTTATTTTCCTATAAGCTTCAAGATCTTCTTCGTTACCACTTCCTATCCATTTTAGTCTTAAAATCCTTTTCCTTTCTATGCTTCTTCTGCATTCTTCGTCGAACCATCCGTTTCCTTTTTCCAATTGCTGTGTACCTACTACCTCTTCTGCTGAGTTTATTATAATATCTTTTATGTTCTTCCATTCTTCATTGATATTTTCTCTTTTCCCAGATTTTGCTAGCCTCCTGCTAATCGCGTTCTCATAAGCTTCTTTTTTCTCGCTTCGTTTTAATCCTTCTATGTTCCATTTTCTTTTCGTTCCCTGTACTCTTCCTTTAATCGTATTTTTTATTGTTGTTTTTGCTATCACTAAATTATGATCAGTGTCTGTACTCGTATCCCTGTATGATCGTACATCAGTAACCCAATTTACCCTTTTTTTCCTAATTAATATATGATCGATTTGGTTTCCGTCATTTCTTCCAGGTATCATCTATGTTACTTTATGTTGGCGCTTATGTTTAAACTTAGTGCTCACTATATACATATTTTCCTGCGCTGCTAGGTTACACAATCGGGTTCCATTATCATTGGTTATATCGTGAAGTGTTTGCTTTCCAGATACGCTATTCACATAAATCTCTTTGCCTATTTTTGCATTAAAATCACCAACAACAATTAGGGTACCATGCGTTGGTACACGCTCGCATATTTCTCCTAACATTTCGTAAAATAATTCTTTTTCAGTGTCAACTGCGTTCTCTGTTGGCATATGCATTTATAATGGTGATGTTTGCTATTGGGTTCTTTAGCCTTAGGTATGACAGTCTACCGCTCACAGTGTTAAATTTCATTATATTCGCTGTATATTTCTGTGTTACCACAAATGCTGTGCCATTACTTCCCCTTTTATTCTCCCCTCCATACAAAACCGAGTAGTCCTTTGTGTCTACTCTTCCTTCTCCTTCCCATCTTATTTCCTGAAGAGCAAGCACCTCTACTCCGTATCGCTGCATATCCTTGTATATTTCTTCCACTTTTCCCGTTTGTAATAGTGTCCTTATATTCCATGTCCCTATTCTTATTTGTTTTCTTTTGCTTTTCCTTTTATTTGTGTCCTTTGCACATTTTCTATGACTGTTGCTCTTTTGTGTTTTTTTCTTATCCCTATTATCATTACTAATACTAATACCCCCGCGCCCCACACCAACTCCACCGTTACACTCATTACAACATTTATTTCTAATATCCTTAATCCTAATCTTACATTTATAATAATATAACACTTATGACTATTCTTATCATTTAACTTGTTATCTTCTTTGCTTTCCATTTTCTTTTTATTGTCTCTCTCGTTTATCTCCTGAGTTTTTCCTAGTTTTTTGGAACCGCTAATTCGACCACCTTTCTTTCTTTGTGATTCCATCTCCATTCCATACCATCTGCTATGATTTTGTTGTACCCTATTTTGACTGTTCTTCCCTCCCCTCTTAAGTATTTTGCTTTCTCTCGTAATACTTTCGTTTTTTCTTTCTGTCCCTGTGTAAGATCCTCTGATATCCATATTATATTATCGGAACTAACGTTCCTCAGTTTGTTTTTATGTTTTAGGATGGCTAATTTTTCCTCTTCACTTCCTATTAGCTAAATTACACATGTTTTTATTCCAATTTTCTGTGCTCGTTTAATATCTACTTCTATTCCTAAATGTTTTCTAATCATATTTGCCATACCCTCCCTCAGCGCTGTTGGATCTTCAGTGTCTAGCAAACAGAGTACATATGAATACCTATCATGTGTATATATATCTTCAGGTATATATCTTCAGTATATCTTTAACTTCATAGCGAGAAAGTTATATTCTTTTTTATAATAAAATAAAATTCATATGCTTATTGGAAATGACAAATATCATATAAATTGTCTATCCTATTCTACTATTAAGCCACCACCAGCTGCTAGAGTTTATTATAGATATTTGCAGTTGCACATAAAAAATGTAATTCTTTAAATTAAAACAGTTTTCCTAAAGAAAGATACCCTTTAGAAGAACAATCGGTGATCCCGAAATGCGCACCTCTAATTCTGACCGTATTAACGGTCACAAACATTCTAATAACATCACAGCGCTTAAAAAACACATGAATAACAACAATTCATTTAGTTTCAATAAAACTCAGATATTGAATAAAGAAAACTACTAGAAATGATTCAAATTAAAAAACACAATAATTCTGTTAATGATAGGCAAGATATTGCAAACCTGTCAAACATATATTTTCCTACATTATAAATTAAAACTCTTAAACAAAATAAACTTGTTGAATCAACCATGTATAACTTTAAATTTTATATATTTACCAAAACAACGTACAGATAAAACACATTTGCATTTGCATTGAACGCACATTGAAATATAACTGTTTTAAAATGACATACAAATTTAAGGAAAAATCAAACAATATTTAAAATTAAAATGTTATTGTTAAAGTAATAGATTAATTACTTTCGCAGGTAAGCACAATAGCGAACCCTTAATAATTAGATTAGTACGAATTAAGGTCATTTTAAAATATTCTGACGGGGACTATACCTATGTATATACACAAATTAATCTGGGCTAGAATATTTATTTCAAAGTCTCTTACTTAAAAAAAGTTCTTCTTTTAAGAAATTCAATACTGTACTATTTTTTTTCTCGAAGCCGGAGTAGGAGCTCTCAAGGGTGTGCTTTTGTTTGTTTAGGAATCTTCCGCGAGAGGGCTCCAAGATATGCGAAATTCCATATAAGAAGGATATTATTTCTTGTAATAAGCCGGTAAGAGAATGACAGAGATAAAGTGAAGAAACTGCAATAGAATAGACTGGTGTAAAACCGGAGAAATCGAGATAAGTCAATGCTGTGACAAGTCACGACAGTGCAATCAATACAATCTCAGCAAATAACCTCACTCGTCACATTTTCTTTCATAACACGATAATATTTCATATCATTTTTGCATTGTGAATGTACTGTTATATAGAAGTGATTAATAACAATTATGTGTAGAGATATACTGGTGATTTTTTTTTTGTTTGATAATATCTGTATGAAGAGTCATATTCTAAAAAGTAATTGATATATCACAATACGAAGCCCAAAAGTAAGCGGTACTTGACCTACTTATTATAGAAATATGAAAGCAAACATTAAAGTCAAATTGTTCTAAGATGACAGACAGGTAAGTAATAAAATCTGTGCTCATGCTTTACCAATTTATTTATAAATCCGAAAACAAATTTTATGTACTAGTACGTTCAAGTCCAAAGAAGACACAAAACCTATAAGAATAACTTGTATATTTAAATGCACAATAGTTCAGTAATTACAATAAACATACTAACAGATATCTACTACTAAATTTTGTACCTACTTTAGCAACATCGAATCAACTACCTCTATACTATTCTCTCTTATTAAAAACAGTGCACACAATTGTCTAACAAAAAAAAATCATCTAAATTAATTGCTTGTTATGATAAAAGGCTATTTCAACTTCAACTAATTAGGTACTTACCTACATATGTGAAAACCTATCCTAGGCTAGGCAGTATAGTCATACCAATATTATTTGGAAGCTTTCTTGGCTGCATTTGTTTATGTACAATAATTATTCTTACAATTAGTATTAATTAATAATGATCAGAATGCACACAAATCAATACAAAAACGGCACAAATCAGTTTCTAAAAAATGTTTAATTGCGAAACATAAAAAACACTTTCACTGATGGAAACAACCAAAATCAATTAAGGGAACTAAAACTACCTGTTTTTAATATACAGGGTGTCAAAAATGTTCTTACTGACAATAGAAAGTTCTTCATTTGATTTGTTGCTTTATTATTTTTCAAAACAATGAAATCGGGTATTTTAGCAGAATGGAGCTTCGGTAAAAAGAGAAAAACGATTTTTTTTGCACATACAGGGTGCAGCAATAGAATAAGCTACGTTCTTCTTTTATTACTCATGGGACTGTATGCCAAATAACCAACGTAATATAATGTTAATTGTGCATCTTTAGAAAATATACCTATACCGAGAGAAAAGTTGTGAACTGTGGATTGCATTCTGGGCGACTGGAAATGGGAGGGACTTCAGCTGTAGGCATACCTACGCACAAGGTCGCAATATAAATTTGTTAACGTTCGGCCAATCATCATAACTCAGTGGAAGTAAAATGAGCCAAATATTCTTTTTCTTGTTAGAGCTCACGCTTATATCGCTATTGATGGTATGAACAACAAATTAATAACTAATTATCTAAGTAAGCTACTGTAAACATGATTTACGAAGTTTGTAAAACTAATATTAAATCCAATATTACATTTGCATTAGTGAAAAGGGAAATAATAAGACAATACTCATTTGATAACTAAAAAGCGTAATAAACTGCCATGTAAGGCATTTATTTGTTTTTATTCTTACTTATTTTTGTATCGAAGCACCAGGTAATGTAAACTATAAATTACAGTGACATAAACAAAGTATCTAATCGTCGGTAAACAACATATTATTGAAAAAATACTCACGTTTGGGATATTTAAAATATTTAAAAAGTAAGACAATAACCATTGAATAACTAAAAACGCACAATAACGGTGCGTAGCAATAATTTGTATTTTACATAATTATTTTTCTGTTGAAGCATCAGACAATGTGACCTTTAACAGATTTCAGTGACAAAATTAATTAAATAGCCTCATGAAAAATAAAATAATATTAAACGTTCTAAACTGATTAAAAATTCTTATCAAATACAAGATAAACGTAAATAAAATTCTGAAACTTGACAAATTCAAATTAGAGGAAATAAAAATTCAGTGAATATAACAATTGAAACTTAAAAGCAATAATTGCAAAAAAATGTAAAACTATAAATATAGCAACAAATGCTAAAAAGAAAATGAGAATTAAAAATTGCCACGAACGTTTCTTAAAAGATCCCGAGTGACATTGTTGCTGATTTCAATGATTTTCCCGCGTAATTCTTCGCGATTCGATGGACGTTGTTCACCGTACCCGTATATTGAATTATTTAAAAGGGGCCATAAAAAGAAGTCGTTTGGAGTTAAATCTGGGGAGCGTGATGGCCATTTAATAGGACCCGAATTACCGATCCATCTATCTTCAAAAACCGTATTTAAGAAATTACTGACATTACGGGTATTGTGCGCCGGGCAACCGTCCTGCTGGAACAAAATTTCATTAGTATCAAGTCGTTCCCGTACAGCCGAAATAGTATTAGTTTGCAATAATTCTGAGTACTCATCGCCATTTAAATTTTCTTCAATAAAAAATGTCCGATTATTTCATCCCCAACAATACCAGCCCACACGTTCAATTTTTGTGTAAACTACGTTCGCGTTCGTGTATTAGAATGTAGCTGTTTACGCGATCAATAACGTAAAATGTTTTTTCATCAGTAAATAAAATATTATTCAAAAATAATTCGTTATCGTGATATTTATTCATCATTATTTCGTAAAATTCCATTCGACGGTAACAATCATCGGGTAAAAGTTTTTGAGATGTGCTAATTTTGTACGACCGATATTTATTCTTATATAAAAGGTTTAAAACAGCTGTTACACTAATATTACATTCGCCAGCAATTTATATAGAGGTCATAGTAGGATTTAATTCCGCTAATACACAAACTTGAATTTCGATATCGCTGACATTTTTCGCTGCGATATTTTTATTTTTGTCATTTATTAATCTAACCGTTGTTTCAAAACGTCGGGCCGTATTACGAATAGTATATATATATATAGATCTTTGATTGATAATTTATTGCAAACAAATCGCGTGTAACTTCCACTGAATTGTACGCGAGTAGCAGTAGTACGGCATGAGGGCTTCGTTGATTTGTTTCAAATTGAAAAGTTGGAGCTGTTGATAGCATTTTTTAGTAGTTAGACAAAGGTAGAAAATACCGGTGTCTACTTGCCGTTAAACGGCGACGACATATTACGGAGTGGAGATGGTATATGCAATCGTATATCTGATGGACTCACCCAGCAGAACAGCATGCGTATTTCTCAACATTGTTAACTGTTAGAAACCATATTTTCATCCTTCTATTACTCATACTACGGCAATCGACAGGTTAAAAGTGAGCTCTTGGTATATTTTGATATATTGGGTGTTTCATAAAAAAGTTGCCAGAATAAAATTTACTTTTTTTCAAACACTGCACATTTCTATGTTATTAAAAATCCCTAACTGTATTCTATTCATCTCCAAATTATAAATAAACCAAGTTAATAGAATCAAGAACTGCGGTCGATAGAATCAATGCGTAAGAATGCCTAGACATTATAAACTTAAATTAGCGGGAAAACATCACAAAAAATATAACCCAGAAGTAGTTCAAGAGGCTTAAAATGATGTGATTAATGGTTATAGTATAAGACAGGCTGCGATAAGACAATTTAGAATTTTGAGAACCAGGGCCTATTAAAAAAATTAAAATTAAAAAGTTTTCCAAAGCGGAACGCATTAAAAAAAATAAAGCATTAAAAGCATTTCCTCTCATTCTTGCCCCACCTTCACATTCCCATTTTCCCGTACCAACTTATTACAACATTCTCCTTTGTTCACTATGTGTCGATCTGCTAATATGTATTATGAGGACATATTTCATAATTCTATTAATAATTTACTTTTAAATTGATTTAAATTAATTTTTTTTTTCTCTATTTACTTTTTTGGGAATTCTTATATTATTATTTTATTGTGTAGTATTCATTGTATGTATATTATGTTTGTATGTACTGAACTTTTGTATTTTTACCATAGAGATGATAGAGTGCTGATATTGAACTCAAAACTGCCATCATTGCCCGGCGCCTCCACCCCTATGTCACGAGGGTAAATATAACCTCCGTAACTGGGGGGTAGCTGAGGGTGACTCGCTTATTACTAGTAAAACAATTAAAATGATATAAATTTAGAGGGTACCTACCTTTATCGACCCTGATTGGATGGGAACAACTAACTGATATACAACTATTTTTCTTTTCTGTAAACTCTTTATTCTGTGCCTCTAACTACTTGCTCCCGCACTCGCTGCTACCACTCTTCCTTCCATTCTTCTGATTTACGTCAACTCCTCCCCACTTTTAACATAGCGTCTTTGCTGAGTGGACGTAAATCGACGAGCTCACACAATACCTTACAATAATACATATTACTTAAAACTACTTAAAATATTAAAAATAATAATTTCGTGGCAATGCGCCATATTGGAATACAGGCGTCATCAATGACGTCGATACCATGGCGGATATTCAAATAAATAAAGTTAAGGATATCAATAAATTTTAATAGCACTTGCAATTTGTAATGATAATTAGTACCATATTAGACTTTATCCTATGTATTTTATATGGCATTGTTTTTTTTATTAGTTATGGACAGCAAAACTAGAGACAATTTCTAAACTTACGATAAAGTGGCAACATATACTTTAAAGAAGAAATTCTTTCAATGCCATATACGCAGGATAAAATCAAATGAGTTTCATGAGCACTGACGATTTCTTATAACAATGCAACATTGTATGTTGGCTTTAAGAGTAAATAATATACTGCAGTAGTTGTTGTATAATTTATTGGTGATTAAATAATATCAGTTTACTTAATTATTTTCTTATCGATTTTCCTTGTATTTTTTCTGTAAACTTCTTCGCTAAATTATGGAATCTAATTTTGCTGTAACATGATATGATGGTTTTACCTAAAATTGAAAAATTCTTCCAGAGGTGACGTATCTAACAAATGATGGGGTAAACTAGAGAAAATGTTTTGGACAACATAACTTGATAGTAAAAGAAACAAAAGTCGTTGGGAAGTTTTCTTCTTGTGGAATCTTGTTTCCGGTCAAGATCATTACTTTCCGAATTTGTTTTTCGGTGAACTGGCAAATATATCGTACCTCCTTTGATAGGCAGATTAATTTACCTAAGAAATAGTGAAGAAAATTTAAAGAAATATATTATACATCATTTATTTACTTGTACCCGTTGTTTTCAGGAATATCAAGCGATTCTAAATAAAAATATACTTTTTTAGATTTTCTTTGTCCGAATTCAATGTTGGAATAACTCCCTCTTTAATTCGCGCAATCTGTCCCGTTCTATCAAAATCCTTTTCGAGGAAATGTAGCGAACAAACATATGCACACTTACTTTTGCAGGGATTTATGCTACCCCCTGTAACAGTAATCCACACAACTATGTTTGGGCATTCTACAAAAAATTATTTCACATAGAAGCACTAAATATTATCATATTATAGTTTCAGAATATTTTTATGCTATGGTATTATTAGGCAACTTACATATGAAATGTTAGTTCTCCCTCATCTTTGTAACTATTGCTTTTGCAGAATTTTACACAACACGATGGCATCACTTTTTTAGGAAAAACTACCTGGATTAATTATCACATAAGCCCAATTATTAATGCTATAATATGCATACTTACACGTAAAACAAAAATATCCGGTGAATAATTTATAATATTAAGAAATAGTCCGGGAAATAATACAAAGAGAGTAAATAAAACAATCAATCAAGGTTAGGTAATACCAGTAACACTTGTCAACTTGCAAAAAACTTCATTGGCAGTCTATCAGCTCTGTGATTTTTACCCTGTAAATGGTAAACCGTTGGGTAATAAATAAACTATTATTATTATTATTAAAAGTTAAAAAAGTCAAAAAAATTTAAAATTTAATAAATAATCCTTTTTTTTAAATTATATATCGACTTTATTTTTTTATTCTAAGGCATAACACGTCTGAAAACCTTTTGAAAATCGTTCCAAGGATGTGTGGACAAAAAATAATACTTTCAGTATACGAAAATCATTAGCGTATCATCCGTCGCATAAAGGTTTCTCTATGGAAATATCCATGACCAGTGTTAACTGAAATGTATTATAGATATCCAGGAGGATTTTAGGGTTTTTTTTTGTTTTGTTGTTCGTACTTCAATCATTTTATTTGCAATAAAACTTCTTCATCGTATTTACTTTTTCATTTCATATACTCCTCATTCACCTCTATCTACTACCTTATTAACTTAACTTTCCCATAGAGTTGTATATATTAGGAATGGTTACTTTAAGGTGGTAGCCAAATGTAACTTTTTGGTGAAAGGTACATGCAGTCTCTCTAAGAGGTAATGATTACGTAATTGCAACACCAAAAAATGTCTGTAATTTTGGTAGGTAATATCTAGGTGCTGTTCATCTCAATTCTATCGAATATATTATTAGCGGGTCGTAATTAGTACAAGGTCAGATTTTGGTAGCATATGTTAGTAACGCCGTTATCTGTAATTATGTGCACAAATTTATTTTAGAGTGATGTACCAAGTAAAAATTCGGTAACAATGGCCATTTTATTAACACCATTGAGTAACAAACTTTAAAGTAACTTATTTTGTGGCCACGACATAACTGGAACTACACATATCCGTCGTCTAAGTAGATATGCCTTCAAAGTTGGTAATTGTAGTGAGAATTACGTAGCGTTGACTACAGTAAAGTATTTGTACTTATAGCAGGGGTAATCACAACCAAATGTGCTACTTGTGACTCCCTTTCGCCCTACATGAAACGTGCGCATACGTTTTCTCAGTGCACCTATTACGCTGATTCACCAGCAGTGTAGTGGTAAGAATGCGCTTTAACGCTGGGCGGAGTGGGAAAACGATAAAGTTTTCTTTATTTTTATTGTCATTAATCATAATCTTAAAATGATCACCGAACTATTATTATGAACAGATTAATTTCGATATTATCACTAGTTTTTGAATGATGCGCGCCCAAACACAAAGCATATTATTTAAATAGATTTAAACGTGTCTGAAGGAAGGAAATCTTTCTCTAGGATATGCAACTTCTTTTTAGCAGGAAGAAACTCGAAAATAACAAAATACATTCATAATCTGGATGCAAATGGGATGATGGGATAATTTAATACTTTAATAATGTAAAGATATACAGTGGTCCATTAAAAAAGGGATTTTACTGCGCTACTTTTTCTATAAAACACCCAGTATATCGAAATATATTTCCTAAAGATGCGCAATTAACATTATAATGACATAATCACAATTTTTTTTTTAATAGAACGTGCACTTCTTTTACATTTTTAGCCGATATTTCGTTTCTTTTTTAATGTGTTTATTTGGTAGAAATTAATATTGTTTCATATTTTAATTTGAAGCTTAAAATCAAATAATTGAGGATTCTTTCGTTTCAAAATTTTTTCGCTGAAATTTTTACTTACACCTCTAGATTTTTCTTAAATTGAACATCCTGTATATTAAAATACAACTATAATTTTCCTGTATATTTTTACACAAGCTGATAGAAATACAATATTAATTGCAAACAGAAAATACTCTGAATACAAAGACAAATATTCCTCATTTAATCTCTTTACTCCTTCCTGTTGGATTGCGAAAATTCTGGATGTACTTCTGAACTGTACCTCCTATAGTATGCATAGTCGCAACAACTGGAAAGTTACTACTTTTCATTCAAAATATATGGCAAGCGGCAACTTTTCAGTTTCAGCGAGTATGCTGTGCACATTCACCGCGCGACGCCACGCTTTGTTTACCTACCCAAGAATCTGCAATGGACACCAACTTTATAATCACCAGAAACGTTTATGTTACAGGGTCTGGATTATTCGCATATGTAAGATATATCTTAGATGAAGAATTAATCTTTAGTGACAATGCAGTTAATTTCTAATAATTTTCAGTTCCCAGCCGAATGAAAAAATAGGAAGTGGAACCAATAAAGTTCTTCAACTCTACAGTTATGGTTAATGTATGGTTAGTTATAAGTGGAATGATTTGGTATTTTTTGATGTTTATAGCCACCAATAAAAGTTCTTTGTATAGAAATGTTTTACCCCACATAATCAGAGAATTGCTGTGCATACTACGTATACAGAAGCTGGCGTATCGCAAAATGTTTGAAGCCAACCAATAAAATACGACAGCTAGATATATTTATTTCAGATACTATTATATATATAACATTTATAAATAAATATATATATACATATATAAAGAATTATAAATCTTTATGCCATTAATTACGTGTGATTTATTTAATTTGAATTTACTTGACTTTGCCAGGTTACAGCGAACGAAATGTGGGTTTCTCGTATTATACGTATGGGATTGTGAATCTGTGAGAAATTACTTTTTATTATTATGCACTGTATATGGTTGGAATACCCAAATACCCCAAATTAAAATATTCTCTACAAAATTCTCTAGATGAGAAGTTATTCGTTACGCAGATCGCTCTTTTTTGTAATAATAGGATTTGTTTAGTATTTATATCGGCTCCCCAAAAAAGCAAACCATAATTTCAATATGCACCGAAGTATGCATGATATAATATTTTTAAAGTTAGAGGGTGATCACATATATTTTTTTTTTTCGTATTAATCAATACACAAATTGCAGACTTTAATTTTGAAATAGCACTATTTATATGCGGTTTCCAGTCTATTGTTGAACCCAACAGCTTCAAACTGCCCACAGCTTCGATCTCCATGTTCTTTATCAACAAAATTGCTTTATCTTTACACTCAAAAAATAATATTTTAGTTTTATCAAGGTCAATAACTAATTTATTGCGCGAAAACCATTTATATAATTCCTGTAAGATCTTACGCGAATTGTATAGGAGTTCTTCCATAGTTGAACCTGTAGTGATGATGGTATCGTCAGCGTAAAGTGCTACTTGACCTGTAATGTGGGCGGGTAAATCATTTATGAACAATATAATAATAATAATAATAATAATAATTCATGCCTTCACATCCCCCAACAGCTTTCGCCAATTACAGGGGGCATCGGCCGGCCATGAGTTATTATTACGCCTGCACCCGTGGAGCGACTTAAGGTGTTTGTCTCTCAGCATTTGCCAAGGAGTGAGGAAAACCACGAAAACCTCACTCTGAGAGCAGGCCCTGGGATTCGAACCCCGGACCCCGTGACTGATAGCTAAAAGAGAGCCCAGGATCGAACAATGTGGGATTCCGATTTAAATTTTGGATAGCATAGAGCGATGACGTTCTAGAGAACCATTTTCATGGATGTGACGTATCTGTGTATATTGAGATCGTTGATGTAAATAGGAATTCAAAAGACTTAATGCTGTACCCCGTATACCGTAACTATGTATGTAGATTGTCAGATAGGATTTTGTGGTGGACCATATCGAAGGCCTTCGACAAATCACATATAATATACCTAATATTACAGTAAAATTTACCTGAGTTGGCGGATGCGCGACAGCAAGAGGGTGTGCTCTATGGAGTCAGACACATCCGAAGTAATAAGGAGAATCGGTATAATTCGCACGCCAGAATATGGTCAATCCCACTATCTTCGCCGATTCGTACAAAAATCGTCATTCAGTATGTATTGTACGCCGTCCATCCGCTATGCTTCACCGGCCTCTTCGACCGCGTGACGTATGCTGCGCGTATGGGGGGAGCTTCTGCCAACTTATATAAATATCACTGTGCTCAAATGTGCGCATGACTCTAAATTGAAACAGATATTCAATTTCACGTGTTCCTTTTTGCAATTGCGATAATACCATGTAAATTCGGCCCTGCAAACATTTCCTGAATTTCACTTGCGTTATTCAATGTGCCAGTAGCAATTAACTACTTCAGCTAAAAGAATTATGGATTAAATAACGGCAACAATTTGGACCAGTAGCTGTATTCAGGGAATTTCAATTCAGAATTCAGAATTGTCTTATTATTACCCATTACTGCTATATTTACAAAAAAAAAAAACAATAAATAATTTTATTCGAAACGATGCGACCGGAAAGGTTTTTCAGGATTGAACAATTTCGGGTCTTTAAAGAATTTGGGATCTTTCAAATATGTGGGCATTAAACCTGCGCTTTAGGCTTTGACTATTTCCTTCTCCAGTAATTTTTGTTTATGCTCGCATAAGGATGTTATGTGTCTACCATATATCCTTCCTGTGCACGGAGATTGGAATTGCGATAACAGTTGTAATATTGAAACGGGCCACCTGAAATAACTCCTGACCTGTCAAAATTTATATAAAATTCCAAAACTTGGCAATTGTCATAACAATAGGGATAACTTTTAACAACGGGCCTGACGATTTAAAATCATTCCAGCAGCAGCAACTCCCATCCTTCAAATTTGAATAAGGAAGATGGGTCTTGTGACCACTCATTTAAATGGTCTTTTAATTCTCTTTGCGGCAACATGTAGCAAAATCAGTAAGCAAAGAATGCATAATTTGCAATATGTGTAATAAAACACGATTAAAATGAAATAGCTCTCCCTGTGTGCTCTCCTGACATTTCGCAATTTTTGTATGGTAACCAAGGTAACTCCAATTTGTTTTTGTCACTTTCACTTATCATTTTTAATGTCGTTTTTCTCCACTTTTTTTGCTTGTTTTCAACTTTAGACACTTATTTCGTACGGTATTAGTTTACGTTTGCATTGTTTCGTAGAATAGAATGCTCTTTAGTGGAGTTTAGTTTTAGTTTAATCGTGAATTCACAATAATTTAATATGGTCTATTCTATCCAAGAAGTGTGGAATTAGTGACTTTGTATTATGAGAAAGGGAGGAGGGTAAGATCTACAGCTCGCTTATTCAAAGAAAATCATGTAGGCTAAAATGTGGACACAAATACGTACTGGAGTTAATCCAAAAAATTACGGAAACGGACTCTGTACATAACAAAAAACAACTGTTTCACCCGGTTGTCAATAATGAAGAAGTCTTAGGTCAGGTCGCAGGCCATCATCAGTTTATAAAATACTTAAGATGTTCAAATTTTATCCCGTTAAAATTATATTTTTACACGAATTGAATGAGAATGATTTTGACAGACCGTTGGAATTTTGTGAATTCACGACCGAGCGCCTCAACAATAATCGAAACTTACTGTATAATATCTCTTTTTCGGACGAATCATCTTTTTTATTGAATGTTGATGTAAATCGTCACAACTGCAGATATTGGAGTGACACCAACGCTTATTTGACGCGGAAAACACATACACAAAGGCCACAGAAACTAAATGTATGGGTTGGTATCTTTGGCGATCATCCCATAGAACCCCTATTCATTGATCGGACTTTAAATAGTAAAATGTACTTCAACATGCAATCAATCCTTTGATCACAGAAAACTTGGAGCAAGATCCAGATTTGTTGGAGAATGAGATAGTATTTCAGCAAAATGGAGCGCTTCCGCATTACGCTACCGGAGCCGGAGTAAGGCAATTTTTGGAACATCACTTTCGCAATCGTTGGATTGGTCGAAGGGGGCCTATAGAATGGCCTGCCAGATCACCGAATCTTACACCGCTTGATTTTTTTCTCTGTGGGCGTCTTAACTGTAAGGTGCAGAACTTCCTTAAGCCAACGAAAGTTGCGTCAAAAAAGATTGCCAACGAATAACTCCAGAAATGTTGCGAAAAGTCAGGAGAGCATTTGAAGCAAGATTGTACTATTGTATGGAGATAATCGTCATCATTTTGAATATTTAATAAAGTAAAATCCAAACCATTTCATTCTAATGGTACCGTAAAGTGGGTATTTATCGGACAATTTTTCCACATTTTTGGTTTTTTGAATTAATCTTTAGAAAAGCTAAATCTTTAATTATGTCACATGTTAGAGGATATATGAACCAAACTTTTCACATATAAAGCAATGTTGTGAACCACCTACGCATATACAGGGTTAGTAAAAAGTCCCGGAACGGTCGAATAACTTTGTTATTTGAAAATTATGATTTCTGAATTTTGGTATGGGGGTATAGTTAATATAAATGCATTTTATGCAATACAGTTAATATTTTTTTCACTTCCGGTTTGATCGGCAATACGTCCAACTTTTTTTTTTTAAATGGAACGCCCAGATTTTTTTAACACTTTTGAATGCAAAATAAAATACTACGTTCAGGAAGTATTAAGACGTTTATTTTTATTCACAAGAAAACAGTTAAAAAATTAAAAAAGTGTCCTAATACAGAAAAATCAAGGTACCTTTGAAAAAAGTTGTTGTTTAGTGTTTGCATTCTCTTTGCCGTCACATTTGACAATTTTAAAAGCGTTTTAACTTTTGCATCGCTATAAATTTACTTATTTTAAACATTGACACATTTGAAAATGGCAGAAAAACTTACTGAATCAGAACGAATTGAGATATTAATGCGTGGGTACGGTGATCGTCAACGTTCTTTTGAAGAGGTTCGTATTTTGTTTAATACTGTTTATCCGGATCGTCACATTAGTAAAAGTACGGTATGCCGAACAATTCAAAAGTTTGAAGTCTTTCGTCAGGTGAAGGATTTACCTAGAAGGGGACGTCCATTAACAGCAACAGATGAAGAAACTAGTTTGAATGTGTTACTTACAGTGGAAGAAAATCATCACGTGTCCACAACAGAATTAGGTCAAATTCATGAGATCTCCCAAAAATCTGCTCATACGATTCTTAAATCAGCAAGAATGAAAGCCTATAAAATGTATCCCGTCCATGAGTTAACTGAAGATGATCCAGATCGTAGACTACAATTTTGCGAAACAATGACGGAATTGATCGAGCGGCAGCCTAATGTTTTAGATCACATCATTTTTTCAGATGAGGCAACGTTTTGTCTCAACGGCACTGTGAACAGACATAATTGTCGCTACTGGTCAATTGAAAATCCGCATTGGATTGAAAAAGTCCATACACAGCGTCCTCAAAAGGTGAATGTCTGGGCTGGTCTTGTTGGAAACAACATCATAGGACCATTTTTTATAAGAGGAAATTTAACTGGCAACGTCTACTTAAATTTATTGCGAAATGAGGTTGTTCCAGCACTTGCGGCCCTCTTTCCAAATGCAAACATAAGTGATCACCCTAATGCACATTTTTGGTTTCAACAAGATGGAGCTCCCCCCCATTTTGCCCATAATGTCCGCGATTATTTGAATGAAATTTTTCCGGGACGTTGGATCGGACGTAGAGGAGCAATCGAATGGCCAGCACGTTCGCCAGATCTCTCGCCATTAGATTTTTTCTTTTGGGGTCACATGAAATGTAAAGTGTACAAAAATCGTCCCCATAATCTTGAACAATTGGAAGAGAGAATAGTTCAAGAAGCCAATCGCATCACTCCAGAACAAATACAAAATTCAATAAGAAATTTTACTGACCGTTTACATTTTTATCAAATTGTAAATGGAGAGCATTTTGAACAATTATTGTAATCGCAACCTGAAGGTATCTTGATTTTTCTGTATTAGGACACTTTTTTAATTTTTTAACTGTTTTCTTGTGAATAAAAATAAACATCTTAATACTTCCTGAACGTTGTTTTTTATTTTGCATTCAAAAGTGTTAAAAAAATCTGGGCGTTCCATTTAAAAAAAAAAATTGGACGTATTGCCGATTAAACCGGAAGTGAAAAAAATATTAACTGTATTGCATAAAATGCATTTATATTAACTATACCCCCATACCAAATTTCAGAAATCATAATTTTCAAATAACAAAGTTATTCGACCGTTCCGGGACTTTTTACTAAACCTGTATATATTTTTTTAAAACGTCTTGTCCGATATAACCCAGTGTTTTGGTGTTTATCGGACAGTAATAGTTTTTGATAGAAAACTGCTCAGAAAATGATTTTGTTCGGTATTACCTTTTAGTGGAGGATTTATGGGACATTTAAAACATTTTTTTTTTGTAAAGCTTTTAGGGGGTGTTTTTAATTAATCTTAATAATAGCAATAAACAATTTTATTTTATATGCAAAAACATAAAATTACAAGTAACACGAACGAAAAAAACGAATTCTTTTAACAATAAAAAAATAACGTGGCCTCTTTTTTAACAATAAAAAAATAAATTAGCTTCTTATGCCTAACAGGTAAGTACCTACCCTTTATAAGACATTATCACAGAATGTGAATATCCCACGATTTTCGGAATGTTTTTTAATTGTACTTCATTCAGATCAAAAATAGTAGGAAATACAAAAATATTCCGTTTCATTTTATAGTTTCGCATACAGCTAATTGTTATAGAACGTTTTCCAATTTTTTCTACTCTTACTACAAAATCTTTGGAGTTTTCTTGTTTAGTTCCTTTATTATAAATAAAGGACACAACTATAAATGTGTCTTTGGCAATATCATCAATACTGATAACATCAGTCTCATTTTCGGTTTCAAAATCTAATTCTTCCTCGCTGTTAGAAATAATTTCGCTTTCCATTTCGTTTTGGTTTTTGCTGGTGCTGTTACTACTTATTTTGACATGGTCTAGACCAACAGATTTTCCTGCAGGCACATCAAGCTTCTTCATTCTTTTTGGAGCAGGTTTATCTTCAACTTTTGAAGCATCTAGCATGACATTTTGAAATGCTTCCAATAATGCCCCATTAGTGGGGTTTTCGTTCTCTACGGTTCGAGGTTTAATTTTTTTCAAAACAGCTTCTGGATTAAATGGACTTATGCCACATGCTTTAAATCCCGCAAGTATATTGGCCTTTAGCGTAGGTTCCAAGTTTTGCATTAATCTGCTTAACAAACGAGGAAACTCCGTTTTTGGTAAAAGTCCCCTATTATGACTTTTCCAATTATTTAAAATTCGTCTCCAGTGCTCTTTAACAACTTTAAAAATAGCAACGTCCAACGGTTGACAAATGTCAGTTGTATTTGGTGGTAGTAACACAAAGGCTATGTCATTCTGGTTGCAAAGTTCAATAACACGATATGATATGTGGCTTCCCAAATTGTCTCCAGTGATGGCCTTTTCCCATTTTCACGTTTTAAAAAAGGCAAGGCAATTCCCAGCAAACACATATCTCTATGTTACATCTCTATGGTAGCTCAACGAGAGTACGTCGTTATGTAACCGAATTATATAACATAGATGAGTATGTCCCATGTTGATGTACTGTACGTGCTACATTTCAGAGTAATATACATGTTCCATAAAGTAGTGGTAGCAAGCGAGGACAAATGTTACATAACCATTTTATATATAAAAATTATAAACATGATCTAATTTGCTATGTAAAAGATACATAAATCAGTATATCTATTAGTAATATAATTTTAAATTTAGCGCTGATAATAAACTTACGTACGACTAGGTACGACGTACAAAACCGTTAAATTGCAGATGTCGTCCACGCGGTTTAGTGTAGTCACGTGTAGTGGTGTAGGTTATGTTATGTTATTTGTCGTTACAAATGAGATTTAATGTTTTCGTTGTTTACATTTTTCAATTATTTGCTAAGGACACCGGTGGTTGTGTAGTTGTGCAAAATAATTGTATACAAACAGGTAAGGAATAATAGTTTCTATATTTTTTCTTTATCATTGCTGATTATATTAAATTTTTTAAGAATATCTTCAAATAAGATGCCAAAAGATTTTTGTAAATTGTCTGGTAGGCAACAAAGGAGAATTGTTCAGACATTATTAATTAAACAAACAAAAACACAATTTTATCAAAAGCAGAGTGGTGGTAGTTCAATTTCATTAAGCGAAAGCAAGGTTAATTTAAAGAGTAGCCAAAACAGATCTACGTCTAACACTGATGTATATATACCAAGCACTAATCTCACAAGAGATAATAATGGTGATAATATATCTAGTAACAATATCTGTATTACAAATGATACTATTGCACGTACCATAAGCCTTAATAAGGTAGATGAATTAAAGAATGAGCTCGGATTCGGTTTACGAAGTTGGGCTTCGAAACATCATATCACTAATACAGCATTAAATGATTTATTAATTTTGCTGAAAGCATGTGGTCAACAAACAGGCCTCATACGAGCAAATTGAGAAATTTTTCCCAGTCACTAGTATGGATGCGCTAAATTCTCTTGAAAAATCTTTAGAAAATAAAGAAGTCGCTACTCTCTTTGTAAGTGTGCAAATCGCATGATTTTGATTTTTTATTTTTGTCATTTTAGCATAACTTTGCGACATCTATTGGAGGACGCAATTTCAAAGATGGCACATGTAGGATTTTAAACCGAATCATGTCAAACTCGTTTGGTGTGAATTGTTCATGGCTCGGTTTTCGAAATAATATCCGCATCTGTGATAGACGATTTATAAAAATTATGAAAGGTACAATAAGTATAGTTTATTTATGTAGACTCGAAAACGTCTACAACAATCTTGTCCATCTTTTCATTTAATACTATATATCTATGTCTATTTTATGGAATTTTTATGTTTCCAGAAGTTGTGATGCAGTCATATAGTAATACATCGGAGAAAGACGTCGAAGGTGTGGCCAGTGAATGGTTACGCCTTAGCAAGCTACGATTATCTAGGGAGACCGGCAATAACAGAAAATGAGAAATAGTGTTATTTACTGATGTTACCTTTTTTGAATATATTTTATTTTTTATAGTATTGTTTATCTGAATAAAGACGTATATTTCAATCATCATGTGTATCAATTTTATTAATCTATTATTACAAATTTAAATTTAAAATAGCTCCGATATTTAGTGTTTTAATGTATCTCATTTGCTGTGGAAACAACTGTCGTAATTCTGACAAAAATTTTCGTATTAAACCAATATCCCTAAACATTCGCTAACTGACTTTGCTGCAAATTTTATATTAAAAACACTTCTATGTTTAACATAATTTATGATGAATCTTATTGATTTGGAAACAATTTAGTGGACGTTGGATTGATAAAATATTTTTGTTCAAAATTATGGCGGGTATCTCCTAAGTGAATTCAGTGCATTAAGATCGGGATTACCTCTATATTTTTTATACAAAATCTTTTCTTGACCTGTATAATATATTATTCTTGAATTATCTTGGTTATCAGGTCCATTGAAGAGAAAAACAACAATTAATTAACGACGTTTCGGTTTATTTACAAACCTTTGTCAAGTTATAAAAGAAATAAAATTATAATTAAAAATCTTTTATAAAAGAAATAAAATTATAATTTTATTTCTTTTATAACTTGACAAAGGTTTGTAAATAAACCGAAACGTCGTTAATTAATTGTTGTTTTTCTCTTCAATGGACCTGATAACCAAGATAATTCAAGAATAATATATTTTTATATAACCCTATAGTAACTGTGCTGTAAAAGTTACATTAATTACACGTAACATAAAGGTTTACTAAGTAACTTAGATATAACGAAATATCTATGTTACATATAAGTTACATTTGCGTTACTTTAGTGTATGTAGATGTTACATAAACGCTTTGTTCCTTCGTGGTTACATAGTTACATTCATAATATATTACAGCCATATTACTTTGTGGCGGACATTTTATATTACATGTAACATACATGTGTGTTACATGATACATAACATTTGGTCATTAAAGATCGTCATTTATATAAAATAGCTATCCACGATACATAGCTGTGTTTGCTGGGTTGTTTCAAACCAGATTTCGAAAACGTTTGCATCAAACCATCCTGATTTGGTAGCATTGTAACGAGCGCCAGGCCTTCCATCCAGATGGGGTAAATATATTTCGCCTTATAAACAACGTAAGGAGGTAAAATTTTTCCATCTGCACAAGCTGTAAACATTAAAGATGTGGATGTTTTTGAAAAGTCACACACCCTAGCCGCTCTTTTAGATGTTCTTCTTACAAGGACTTTGACTTTACCTGGGTCATCGGTCAAATTTGTTTCATCATAGTTCAGAATATTACTGGGACGAACTCCAGCAACACTTTTTCCCAGATTTTTGAAATATTCCCTGAGATGTTCTACATCTTGCGCTTCTGCACGGCATCGTTTCATATTCTGACTATTTCGTTTTGAGAGCTCCGAATTTCGTTTTAAAAAGTTTGTAACCCAGTCTGTTCATGGGCAATTGTCTATAAAGCCACTAACAGTTATCCCTTTTCTGTCCAAATATTGTTTAATAAAAGACTGCAAATCTGGTACTGTAAAAGGGTACTTAAAATCTGCAGCAACTCCAAGAGCGGTCGTAATTTGTTCTTCCTCTACAGCAGATAAAGCAGGCGGTCTTCCAAGTTTATCTCCATGTTCAGCCCTATACTTGTCGTATAATGTACTTTTGGGCACTCCACACATTTATGCAGCCTGTTGAAATGAGTAGCCTTGTTCTAGGACCAATGCTAAACTATCTTCTATCTTCTGATCTTCGTAGTTTCGTCTATATGCAGACCCCAATTTGTGGACATGTTTCCGTCCCATTTTGTCCGATAATATCCTCAAAAAGCCCGTTTTTCAAAACTCTACAACTTTCTGAACTAAAGCGACTTTAAATTTAAAAAGTTATATTTGCAAAACATTCCTGAGATTATAACCTCAAAATATTTTCACAGGCACAACTTTCTAGAACAAGCGGTTTAGGATGTACAGATAGGTTATTTACTGCTTCAATAACTTACCTTTTTTGCTGGTCACCTGTTTATTTTATTTTTACATAAAAAGGATTTTTTTTCTGCAGCCCGCTTTTTCACATCATGGCCTTTTGAGTCTATGGAGTAGAATAAAACATTTTCTGGGACATTTTTGCCGTTAGGAACACTAATTCAGGCAGGAAGTTTAAATTTTGCCCCTGTTGTCCGATATAACCCCAGGTGTCCGATATACATATACCCATTTTACGGTATTTTATTACACAGGTTGCAAATTATGCACTTTTTGCTTACGATAAAAAAAAGGACCTTTTGATACTTTTTACTTCTTGTTTAAACAAAATGGCTTTTTGATACATGTTGCTGTAAAGAGAATTAAAAGACCTTTTGAATGAGTAGTCGCAAGACTAATCTTCCCTATTCAAATTTTCCTTTTCTGTTTCTGCAGCCATTTGGGATCATTTGAAACTGTCAGGAGTATGCGCAAATGAAATTCGCTCTTCATTATATTATAGAGATGTGATTTGAACAGCAATTTCGATGCTCTTGATAGTTTGCAAACCCTTTGGACTGTTGCAGAAACAAGGCTATTATTATTCAACAATCAGGATCCAAGGGAATAAACATAGGCTTAATATTTGGTACAATATAATATTGTGGTCATAAAAGAGTAATAATTGTAATCATAATCGCTAACTGTAAGTGCAAAAATATTATATTTTGTACACCAAATGAGCAAATTACCCAAATTAAAAATATATAATGCACTGCGCTGTGGTTGACCGATTCCGTTATTTCCATTGCTAAATTTTATCTACTATTTAATTGGCAATTAAAGCCATTTACTAGCGATAGAAAGGATATTTAAGCAATATTTATTATTGGCAGTAACAATTGTTTAGCTACCAAAATAAAGTTATTTATAAAATTGCTAAGTTAGGTACACACGATTTTGTTAATTTGCGATAATTATTTCGGATATTTGCGCATTTCCGTTGTTAATCCTAGACCGAATGCATTAAGAGAAAGATATGAAATCCAACCATGCATTGTTATCGCCACCCTAAACTTATATTTAGAAGTTATTTTTTCCTTTCTAACGTCTACCTGCTAGAATACCAAGAACTCAAAGAATAAGTACCTATGTAACTGTGAAAAAAATCTGTTTACTCCAATAAATCAATAAACACGGAATATTGCATAGGAGAATGCTTTCGATTGAATAAAGTGGTAGGGTTTTTTTTTATCACATACATATGGTTTCATAAACATCTAATTTCCTCGAAGAACCCTCTGCACCATTCGGTGTTGATGGATTTTACAATTTTTAACAATTATATACTACTTCTTTCAATCCTTAATATTGTCTAGTAGGTGCAAATAGGCATTAAAATGAAAAAAAAAACACTTGCAAATATAAGTTTAGGCTTTGTTCACCATATATCTATAGCTATTCAACCATTTGGAAGTACTATTTATTGGGTGTTGCGAGATAGCGCACTGCGTAAACTGGATTTTACATTATCTACTTGCGCCATCTAGAAGACACCCAATAGTACTTCCAAATGGTAGAATAACTATAAAGGAATATACGTACAAACAAGGGCTAGGGCAAAGTTAGATATCATATCTTTTTCGTAATACATTCCATATTCACTCAGTTTTCGGTTGAAAATGGAAATCCACGAAATTATATTCTAAAATTATCGCAGAACGCGAAGTAAATGGAATATCTTGTGTCATTGAAAACATATTTTAAAAAAAATAAGAACTTGGACACATGTGTAAACTTCTTTTTATCGTTTCTCAAAATGTTATAGCCTATAGAACACAGAAAAAGCTCTCAATTTACTTTTGTCTATATCTGACACATTTTGTAACAAGTAGGTATCTATTGAGTGGCAAAAGTGTAGCAATAAAACGCACCTAATATTAATCAATATAAAAAATTATTTTCTATTTTCAGTGTTAAATTAGTTGGACACAATTGGAAGAATGGAATTACTTTTTATTAAAAAATAAACACCCGGCTATTGGCTATCTATCACTAATATTTTGCATCACTATTTCAAGGAATCGCTACTGCATCCATCAAACAAAGCCAGGATCAAAACTGAGTTTAACATTTGTAAATTTAATATAATATGTGGAGTTCACTCACATAAATCTACTTCTATTTGTTAATAACAGAGGCATTAATTTAAAACCATTGGGTGGTAAAGATGCATCCTTTGTATAAGAAAAAGAAAACAAATATGTATTTTAAACAAATATTATTAACATGTTACAAGAATAATAAATCCAAGTCATAATTCGAAATTATTACATTATTCGCAGTCTTCAGATCTAAATCGAAGAAAAATATAAAGATAAACTAATTTTTGGCCTCGTTTTTAAAGACAGTTGCAGATCAAATTTCAATCCCAGAAACATTGTTTAATTGCACACATGTTAATAACAATAATAATTGTATTATACTAACAAAGTAATATCCCTTAACTACACACATTAATTTGCATTACATGTTTTAACCAGTTCTCATGTCTTTTGGCTAAATTTACTTCCACACTATTTGTACTTGAAATATTATTAATAAAATCAGTCTCGGTTCTTATTAGCAACTTGTACAAAACTGTATTTTCCACAGTCCTAGATTCGCTTTTAAAAAGTTTGGGATGCTTTTCGCCGTTCTCCCAAATATTCCTATCCATAGCTAAATCAGATAAACTCGCTTTTATAATATTAGTATTCTTGCTTAAATTTGTTTCGGCAATTTTAACATCTCGTACCCATTGTGAATTGAAGTGCCGATATACAGTTTCCAATAATGTGTAAATGACGAATCGACGGTGATACCAAATGGACTCATGGCCGGGGTATGAACTATTTAATTCTCGGCAGGTATATAAAAGTTCAAACAATAGTACGCATAAATTACAAATGGAGAAATCTCCAGCTTTAATCGGAGATTCTCCTAATAAGTGTAGCAGTAAGGATTCAGTTGAATTATGCAGGATATGTAAATAATTAACTACGAATTGCTTAAAGTCTTTAAAAAAACTATCTGTTGGTAATACATGCTGTAATAATGATAGTAATCGTTGTCTATAGTGGAATCCTGAGTGTTCGGACACACTTCGGAAGATCCAATCGAAAGACGAAGTAAATTCCCGTTGAATTATTGCAGATTTTAGAAATTCATCCGGAATTGATTCTATTAACCAAATTTTATAAGACCAAGCATGGTAGTTATTACTTGCTTTTCTACAAGCCATCGTCGCTATGGAAAACTCTTCATCAATCAATGTTCCAGTGTTATGCACATTTTTCAATAACCGTTTGATAATCCATTTACGATGCGCGAAAGTCTCATTAGATTTACTCTTGTATGACAATACCAGCTTCGTCAACAACAATTCCTTATCCGCTTTAATTAAATTCATTTCTAACAAATCTTTACGCATATTCCAAAATGTCGTAACTTCAGGTTGAATTAAAACAGCCCCTAAAAGTAGCCGATTTATCCTTTCCATGTCAGATTGGCATAAGTTCCGTTTCAATTGCTTCCTAATTTTCAACAAATATGAGTGAATATAGGAGTATACATGTTTCACACACCACATCTCCAAACCGACGCTGTGCTCTTCATATAATACCGGTGATTTATTTTTATTATTTTCAGTTACAGGCACAATATCAAATTGTTTCCTAAAATAGGTTTTAATAATTGTGATGTAGCAGGAAATAAATAAATACACTTACAAGTTATCATCGTAAGCGATAATGTTTTCCAAGTCGATTAATATTTTTTCAACCATTGAATTATCTTCTTGCATGTTTAATTAAAAAACGTTTAATCTCAGGTAGGTACCGTTATCTATTTAATACGCTGGACATTGTGTATTATATTAATTAGGAATAATGCACAAACTTCTTTTCTTTTCCTATTTGTTATCCTTAGTATTCCAATTAGAAATATATTTACATTCAGCGGCAGGATTTATTATAAAATTATTATAATTATTGCTATGACTTAGCTGGTGTTGTACAAACTAATCAAACTAATCGAATGAACACAAAAATGATTGCCACGATAATACTGGCGTTTCCTTTTGTGACAGTTAACTAACCTCAAATATTGGTATCTGTCAGTCTGTCATGCTTTCTTATTCGAATGCGCCATCTACACCAAAACGGAATTTCTAACAACAAACAAAATTCTATGCGGAATGTTCAAATTAACTGATATTATATTTTTTTATGCATTATTTAAGTGCATCACAGCGTGCAGTTCTATCATATTTGCGCTTTCAAATGAAGAATACTACAACAATACTACCATGTGATTATAATGTATGAACTACGTAACAAAATGCAAGAACTGCGCGCGAACATTTTATACTCATTTGTTACAAAATGTGTAAATAATAATAAGATATAGACAAAAGTAAATTGAGAGCTTTTTCTGTGTTGTATGGGGTATAACATTTTGAGAAACAACGAAAACCAGCTAACACATGTGTCGAAGTTCTTATTTTTTTTTTAATATGTTTCAATGACAAGATATCCGATTACTTCGCGTTCTGCGATTATTTTGGAAATTCGTGGATTTCCTTTTTCAACCGAAAACTGAGTGAATATGGAATGCATTATGAAAAAGATATGATATGTAACTATGCCTCGTTATCCTGCCCTAGCCCTTGTTTATTTATATATTTCTTTACGGCTCTTCAACCATTTGAAAGTACTATTGGGTGTCTTCTAGATGGCGCATAAAGATAATGTAAAATCCATTTCACGCAGTGCGTTACGTGGCGTTACCGACGACACCCAATTATAGTACTTCCAAATGGTTGTATAACTCAAAGCCTAAACCAGTGACATATATATATAGTCACTGGCCTAAACTTATACTTACAAGTGTTTTCTTTTTCCATTTTAATGCCTATTTTGACCTGCTAGAGAATATTAAGAACTGAAAGAAATTGTATATAATTGTTTGCTCCAATAAATCCATCAACACCGAATGGTGTAGGAGGCATGTTCCTGATTCAATAAATTGTTCAATTATAGGGTAATTCTGAATAACACACACACAACGTAGTTAAAGTATATATATTGTTAATAACAGTTAAATATAATATCAAGCGGCACACGTTCAGTCGACTCTATCTCTAGCGGCACACTTCTCTCTTTACTGTTACCAACTCTCGAAAACCTAAAATAACTAGACAGAACATTTCGTAGATAACACAATTGTGTCTAATTTTCTCGAAAAAAGTTACTTAACTTACTTCTTCGAGGGAATTAGCTGTTTATGAAACCATATGTATATGATAAAAAAAACTGATCTGAAATATTCCCATAAGGACTATTCCGTGTTGATTGATTTATTGGGGTAAACAGATTTCTTTCACAGTTACATATTCTTTGAGTTCTTAGTATTCTAGCAGGTAGTCGTTAGACTTGTAAATAGTTTAGGGTACGTTGTATTTCACATCTTTTTCTTAATTCATTCGGTTATGGTTAACAACGGAAATCTGCGAATTTCCGAAATAATTAACCCAAATTAACGAAATCGTATGTAAACTAACTCAATTTTTTTGTAAATAACTTTATTTTGGAAGCTAAAAAATTGTTACTGCCAATAATAAATATTGCTTAAAAATCCTTTCTATCGCTACTAAACGATTTTAATTGGCAATTAAACTTACAAGAGGTTTTTGTAATTTCTAGATTAATGCAATATATGAGGTATTTATTGCAATACATCGTAAGCGGAATAAATCTAGTGTTGCATTCCGATTGAGTGGGAGGTGTGAAAAGTTAATTCAAATTGTAGAATTCGAATAGTATCATATAAAACTTAAGACAAACCATCTTCAAGAAACAATTTCCTATCCAACAAAATGTACAAATGGAACGAACCTAACTTAATTAGCGATACCAGCGCCAGATGGTCTAAAAATAACTACTAAAAGAGGTTGACAATTGACAATTCTTGTTTTTCTATGAATTGGCATGAATCACTTTGTTTTTGACAAATAAAAGAGAAACAAAATCCAAATTAAATGACTGTTATTGTCATTTAATTCACCTAAAAGTCATCCATACTATTCTAATGGCCGATCCACGTTTGAAAACGATCAAAATCAAGACCGGCGTAGTGAGGCGATTAGCTAAAGAAAAAGTGACCTACGAGAAAGAAGCAGACACCCAACGTCAACGGATAGAATCGTACAAGAAGCAAGGCAAAGATGAATACGAGGTACGAAAACAGGAGGAAGTGTTACAAGAGTGTTTGATGATGGTACCAGACTCTCAAAGGCGTCTATTAAAAGCATACGACGAATTAAAGCAAATTTTAGCTACCGAAACAGATTTGAAGGACAAAGAGGAATTTTCAGCAGCGGAGAAGGCGTTAGCAGAAGCACATTTGCAGTTACCCAAACCCGGTGAGGTGTTACATATGTGTTAAGTGGCTTTTTCCTTTGTGTATTTTTTTAAAACTTTACTAACATGAATAATTCTTTAAATACCGAATTTCCCAATTATAATACTGAAGCTTCTGCCAATTTTTATGATTACAATGTTGTTAAATATGCTGATCCAAGACTTAGTTTCCTTAATAAATCTCCAATTTACGCAAATGAGCAAATTCCCCAGCCATACTTTCCAGAAACACATGTAAACTACGATCTTTCTTTACAACCTCCTGAAATTGAAATCGAACATAAAACAGATGACGAATTATACATAGAAACTTGGCTGTCGAAAATTGGTAAAATTCATATTAACTTAGATTCGACAGTGGAGATAATACCAACCAATCAGAAAATTTTAAAGAAACCAGCAAAGAATTCATTTAAATTAAGCACCGCCAAGCAATCGTTAAAAAGATGTTTAAATGTAATAAACAAATTAGAAAATATATATGAAGAATTAAAAGAGCAGGTTGAAACGATCTCTTCTGTTGAATGGAAGAAGAAAACTGTTGATATTGGCAACTTAAAAGGTGAACTCACATCTCTAACATCACAATTCGACAATAGCCAGATAAAAACCACAATTAACCAAAGGAGGAAGAAACGCCGTAATCAACGTAGAGCCAGACACGCGAAAAAACTTGAAATGATTGAAAAGAAGAAAACTCGGGAAAAGATCAGTAATGACATCGATCTTTGGCTTGGTAATATGAAGGAAGAGGTGGAAAAGGCGAAGATGGAAGAGAAAATGCAAAAAGATGCAGATTGCGTGCTGGCCGAGGTGACAATGAAGAAATCCGATGCTCGCAAGCAATTATCATTAATATCTGCTCTAATCAAATTAAGAAACTTACGGGAGAACCAAGCAGTTCAAAGAGGAGAGAAAGTCTCCTTAGAGGATCGATCAGCTTTTAACAAACTGACCGAAAAGCTAACAAATATGTGGGAGGACACTACAAAGATCTACTTGAAGGAAGAACAATGCTTGAAGCTAATGTTGGAAACCAGCGTTAAAAAGGATACTAGTTTGCTAATATCTAAATCAGAAAAGACGATTGAGCAGTGGGATTATTGCTTGTTCGGTCCAAAATGCATTCCGTCACATGCCTATTGGGGTTTAACTTCGGCTGATAAGAGTATAGAAAATTTCATAGCGATTAGAAAGAGTTGGGACACGTTTCTGGTGGATGATGGCACTGAGCTTGGTTCAAGGATACCAGTGGGTTGGTGTTTGCCAAATCTTAAGGCAAGTGAAAGTTGGACTAAATACTTGGAAGATACTTAATTTTCTTTTTTAATATGTACGGCTTCAGTTTCTATTAAAATGTATTATCGTTTTGTAATAAATTGCTTTTTTATGCTTAATCATGTTTACATTTTATTCCTACAGCTTAAAAATGTTGGCAATGGAACAAGTTGAATGGCATAAGGTAGCAAAATTTCTAATAGCTTTACACTTCAAGATTATTCATGTGCCACTAGTGCCAATACCATTATTTATGCTAGTGCCTCTGTGCCTATTTTTTATTAATTAAATCGTACAGAGACCTGAAATTTTAGTTTCCTAAAATAATTGCAGGTTAGGTCGCTGTAAATGCTGCCATCTATACACATCTTCTATTAACTATACTATTAAGCGATCTGTAATATTAATTACAAAATGATTGCAAGTTAGGTTGCTGTAAATGCTGCCATCTATGCACATTTCATATTAACTATACTATAAAGCAATCTGTAATATTAATTACAAAATGATTGCAAGTTAGGTTGCTGTAAATGCTGCCATCTATGCACATTTCATATTAACTATACTATAAAGCAATCTGTAATATTAATTACAAAATGATTGCAAGTTAGGTTGCTGTAAATGCTGCCCTCTATGCACATTTCATATTAACTATACTATAAAGCAATCTATAATATTATTTACAAAATGATTGCAAGTTAGGTCGTTGTAAATGCTGCCATCTATGCACATTTCATATTAACTATACTATAAAGCAATCTGTAATATTAATTACAAAATGATTGCAAGTTAGGTTGCTGTAAATGCTGCCATCTATGCACATTTCATATTAACTATACTATAAAGCAATCTGTAATATTAATTACAAAATGATTGCAAGTTAGGTTGCTGTAAATGCTGCCATCTATGCACATTTCATATTAACTATACTATAAAGCAATCTGTAATATTAATTACAAAATGATTGCAAGTTAGGTTGCTGTAAATGCTGCCCTCTATGCACATTTCATATTAACTATACTATAAAGCAATCTATAATATTATTTACAAAATGATTGCAAGTTAGGTCGTTGTAAATGCTGCCATCTATGCACATTTCATATTAACTATACTATAAAGCAATCTGTAATATTAATTACAAAATGAATGCAAGTTAGGTTGCTGTAAATGCTGCCATCTATGCATATTTATATTAACTATACTATAGTGACCTGTAACACCAACTATGTACCTTGAAATGATCGCAAGTTTGGTCGTTGTAAATGCTGCCATTTATATACAGGTTTAATTAACTATACTACAAAATGGCTTGTAATCTGTAATATGAATTACCTACCCTAAAATAATTACATGTTCGGTTGGTAGATGCTAGGGTGTGTTTAAAATTCGAATATATTGGGTAAAGTGTATATCACAAACAGAAAGCGAGTAGAAATGTATGAATGCATGAGAGTGACAGCAGTATATACTTTATGCTTGTATTATGCTTGGGTATTATGCTTGGGTGTCTGGGTATGTTTTTGCATTTTTTTTTTGACGTCTCTACATATTTAATAGTCCTTTTCAGGATATTTGTAATACAAGACTACAATGTTCCGATTTTAATAAACCATATTCTTTTACATTTTGTATAAAATTTAGAAATAAATTTCACATTGTTTTTTTCATAGAATCAGTATTTTTTCTTATTGTGTGTTTTATATAAAGATAGTTTTGTAAAAATCGTGTGTCAATTTTATTTTAATGGTAAAATAAGAAAAGCTTTATTCAATTTAAAAAAAAATTAATTGCAGTATTGTGTGCCAGTTTTGTTAATTGAATTTAATGTTTGTAAATTTTAACTACTTCAAGTATATTGTGTGTTTTTAATTTTGCTTATTTTATTCAAAATTGATATATTGTTAAAATCAAACGTATGATTTTGTATTTCTTCGTGTTTTTTTAAGGCTGTAAGATTTTTATTATATTTATGTTTTCTAAATATTACATAGTTTTTCTCATATCTCTCACATCTATTTGCCCATCTTGTACTCACTCAGTAACTAATGAAGATAAAAAGTCATAGTAAACTCTAGTGTAATTTGGACGACTTTGTACATAAGATTCCGCCATTATAATACTCCCGGTGTAAATAAGCTTTTCCCCCTCTCTCAATTTATTTTGTTGTTCAGTTTGACATTTGAGAGGATGATAACGATAGCGACATAATTACACTGCAGTTTACTAAAACTTTTTATCTTCATTAGTTTCCGAGTAAGTACATGGGAAAATAGATGTGAGAGCCTGTATAAACTATATGTTCATTTTATACACATTTTGATAGTTTTTTTTTATATATTACATGCAATCTTTTATTTTTTCAATTTTTGGTTTTAATTTTGTGTTGTAGATTTGGTTTTGTAGTTTGTTATTATTTTGATTTGCTATTTTAAAGTTATAAGGTTTGAAACTTTGATTTATTCTTTTCAAATATATGTATTTTGTATTTCTATGATTATTTTTTTATAGATTCTGTTGATTTATTATGATTAAAAACGGAATATTTTTTCTTTGGATATTTTATTGATAAGGTAATTTAGGTGATTATTTTGTTTTACAATATTGTTTGCTTTATCAGATCGAAAAATTGATCGACTAGTTAATTATTTATTGCTCCACCAGCTAAATTAATAATAACACTATTTTTTTTTTCTGAAATTAGTTGTGGCAATTTGAAATTTAGATAACGTCCAGACCGTGTAAGTTTAGTATAACATTTAGTTAAAATTTTTGTTTCAGCGAGTCTAATCTCCAATGTTTCAATTTTCATATACAATGGGGAGTAGCTCCGTCTTGTTGGAATTAACAATTCTGGCTTGCAATATTATCCAATTGTTTAATAAAGTCTAAAATTTCCGCTCGGTATTGTTTAATCTACTTAAATCAATAAAAATTGAAAGCTCCTAATGGTTCTTATTAGGAGCATATTTTTTTTTTGTTACCTTGAAAAATATTGACCCAATTATTCATCTGTGACCAAAAGCTGTCCGCACACCTATTTTTTCAGTATTTAGTATTAAATCATTACTCCGAGTAGCACCAAATTCCCATGTTTTGGAAATGCACAAATTCTGATAGGTGAAACCATGCTTCATCAGTCCAAAGCATTCTCTATAATAATTTCACATTATTGACAATGTTACCAACTACTCAGTTACAAAACTCAAGACATCATGCATAATCTTCTGGTTTTAATTCTTGTGTCGAAGTGACATGGTAAGGATAAAGCTCCAAGTCTTTGCGTAAAATCTTATGAGTAATTCCGATGGAGAGAGTGACCTGTTGACTCAGTTATAAATGTTTTTGGTGCACTGTCCATTATTTGTTGAGAATTGTCAATAACTTCGTCAATACGTTTTTTCGGTGATCCTCTACCAGGTTTTCGTAGAATGCTACCAGTTTCACGAAATTAAATTACGTTTTATTTAAAGTTTTTTTTTTAAACTGCATGTATAGTCAACAGCAAATTTTGGAAACTGTGCTTGAAATTCTTTTAAGCAATATGTACTTTTAGATATACGATAAACTCTTCCCGGTCAACACGAGTGCTATTACGAAAGTAACCTTCATCTAAGAAAGTTCTTTGTTCAAAAGGAACCACCATAGTTGCGAGTTGTACTTTAAAGATTACACCAACAACAATCCTTTGTTTAGCTATAAAAGCAGCTGATTTGTACGAAATGGGTTACAAAGGCGATAAAATGAAATAATTAAGTAAACAAAGACAGCTAAAGCAGATTACTTTAGCAAGCCAAAACGGAATTATTCTGGTTAATGTCAAGTACAGAATTTCAAGGATCAAGTTAAGACTTCCCTTTTTCGCATTTATTTTATCAATAAATCACATGTAACTTGATATTTAAAACTAGCTTATAATTTTCCTAATGTAATCGTAATGGTTGAAACTATTTTTGATCGAGCTGCTAAGACCGTTTCCTTAAACTTTATTGGATCTTGCTTCAACAGGTTCTCTGTATAGTGAGTCAACTTGAATTGCTTCCCCATCGAAATTATTTACGCTAAAACTCTGTTAAATTCTATTGGAGTTACTCAGAGGAACCTGTTTTAAAATAGGAGTACGTGACATCATTAGGTACATATCCAAATCTAATTTTAGATTTTGTAGATTAAGTTGGTAGTTAAAAGGAACTATGGGGAATAAAACACAATCCTGTAAATAAACTGGTTGTATATATTTACAATTTTTATTTAAAAATAAAGTTGCCTTTGTCAGAACATTTTATTATGCTTGCTCCCAAAAGTAATCTCAAAACTACTTATGATAATGGAAAGTGATTAAAAGGAAAGTTGACAAACCTATATTTATATATGTATGCATGATTCCAGATTTAAACATATATATCATAATATTGGATTGTCTAGTTTCCTTCACTGTTAAACTATAATAATACAATATTAGAAATGTAAATTCATTCGACTACACTTAAACAATAATCCTTATTAATGGCACTTGGCGTTTGCGATATTATAAAGACCTATTCTCAACAAGGGATCGATTACGTACATCTTTTAGTATCCCGGTGGTAGATTAGTAGAAGGAAGTAAGCAATTTTCCGTTAAAAATCGACGTGCCATTGAGAAAAAGCGATAAAAGATCCTTAATCTTTCCTTTATAAATATTACTGGCTATATACTGATAATTAAGTTAGAGATAATATTATTTTAAATGATAAGGGAAAACAAGTAAACGGTTCTATCATACAATCACCCTGTTTTCAATGAAATGAAAAGCAATTTTTACTCATATGTCATATAAAATTATAATCAATTCCTTTATGTAAGTATACAAAATTCCCTTTTTCATATTTGTTTTTATATAATACTTATCGTTGCAAGTTATTTGTTCCTCGTATTGCATGAAATTCTTACTTATTATTAAATTAATATACAGGGTCTGTCATTTTGGTGGTTCATTTATAAGTTAGCCGTTTATGTTTGGCATATTTCAGAAAAAATATTTTCTTTGGCTTTCTCCGTTTTATACTGATGGTTTGTAAATATGATGAACTCATGATAATGGAATAGTTGAGGATATTTTGAAATAAGTACCTGATATGACTTGAAGTTTGAAGCATACTTATTGCTTTGAATGTAAGAAAACATATTCAAGTGGAGGAGAAATAAACATACTTGTATTGATTCAGAAAGATGTTAATGTAATAGCATGCACAATAAACATAAATGAGGGATTTGGTACCTTGCAACCAACTTAATAATTTAGGTTAGTCTTAAAAAACAAAATTCCAATGTAAAGTAAATACTATATCGTCTAGCTCAGAGCTTTTCAACCAATGGCCGTTTTTTTTGCGACCCCTTCTGTAGATTTTTATAATTCATTTTCTTTTTGTAAATTTTTAAATAAAATTTAATGCATAAAACTAAAGGTGAGCCCTGGCAAGGCCAGACGCAGCTTGTTAATAGCAATATTGATTGCGCACATCTATGTCCACTAAATAGGTTACGACTCATTGATGTGTACTTTGTCTCTTAAAACATGAATTTCTCATAGTTATCGTAGCTAGCTGTAGATTTATGAAAACGTTGCATGAAATTTAGTGTTTTTTTTAAGCGGAGAAAACTATGTTTGAAAAAGATGTTAATTTTGTATTTTTTACTTAAACGATAACTAATTCTACATCTGATGATGCTGGTCTCATATTTTAATGAGCATTAAAAGTGCATAAATTTTCTTCTTGAATATAACATACATATTGGTATTCTTACCCAAATTATATTGTTAAACTTTGTTTTTGGTTCTGTCTCAGTCATGGTTTCTGATTTTATCAAGTGCTTAAACTGTAACAAACACGTAATTATTTTTTTAATTTTGCTCCCATGAAGATAATTGTTTATAGTTAATGCAAAATTAAGAATAAAACAAAAAAATTTTATTATAGAAACTCACCGTATTTCAACCTATAACAATCCACATTTATTTCCTTTCTTCCTCTATTTTGGAGAATCCGTTAATTCACAAAAGATTTTTTTCTTATTTTATTATATACAAGTAGTTTCTCGCCGATAGTAGTCAAAGAAAAGCGGTGAAAATTAGCTATAAGTGGTAATCAAAACGTAGTCAAACATAACGTCAAACTAACAAATTGACATTTAAGAGAGTAGCAAACTTCCGTTACTTTACCGTCCGTGGACAGTCTAATTTAATTATCAATAATTCGAGTAAAACTGACGACAAAACTTATTATTAATATATTTACACACATATATTGTACACAAAATATGAAGAGCAGACAGGCGGTAGGCAGACAGCTTAACAACTTAGTTGTCTAAGCTGTTAAGGGGCGTGGTCACGTAAGGAAATGAACAAATGAAGGGGATAAAATGTGAATTTGGGCCCCCATTTAAAATCTCATAAGAATTTGCACAAGATCGGTATAGCCCATTTACTATTGGTGTGTACTTCAGAAACAAAACGTAATAGAAACATAAGACATCCAGTTTTTCAGGTACTGAAATCGTGTCACGCAGTGTAATTAGGGAAAATGCAAGCATCAAAATATGGTTAGAAACAAGTTAGTTACAAATGAGGTTGTTATAAATTATATTTAACTAACTAACATCCTCCCTATGATTGATACATTTTTATTTTTTTTATGTTTTTTTTTTAATATTCTTTTGTTATAGTTAGTTTCGGTTTGAAAAATTTGTACATTGCCGAAGTCAAAATTATGTCCTAGTTCAAGAAAAGATAAATAAAATAAAATCTTTTGTGAATTAACGGATCCTCCTAAATAAAGGAAGAGAAAAAATAAATGTGAATTGTGATAGGTTGGAAATCAAAAATGGATGAATTAGAAAAACGGATTCTTGGCTGCCTTTTTTCAATGATTTGTCTCCTCTTGATAAGTACAAAGTGATTTGGAAGTTCTATAATAAGCAAAGAGTGTCATTACGCATTGCATAGACATATTTGGTGTAAATTGTGAGAGTAGAGTATGGTCAAATAACTTTGTTTGTTAACCCCACGGTGGCCGCCAAATTATTACTCATTTAGTGTAGCTAAAGTATAACCGAAAGTTGACACTAGTCGTCCTAAAATAAGCATAAAATATTTATATTTTTAACAGGTGCAAGAGTGTGTGTGAGAATTATAGGCGGAAAACTTTAAATTCCTGAAGATATTATGATAAATTGTCGAACCATTTGTTGAGTTTTCCGTTTATAGTTCTCATACATACTCTCTCATCTGTTACCATTATATTTACGAGTTTTTTCGTATAACGCAACATGTTATCCAGTAGCACTAATGAGCCTTGCTAAGACGAAACGCCCCCACTAATACTGACTGTTGCTGATAAAATTTAAATTTATAATTTTAATATACCATAACTTTGAAGGAGATCATACTTATGACCATATTACGGGTTTTTCTTAGAATTGTTACAGACGGCCTAACTTTGTTGGAGCTTTCAAATTACTCAATATTTATCAATAATAATATAATATAGGTACCTGATTCTAAAAATACTGTTATTCCTTATTTTTAGGAATGAAAGAAGTAGCTTCTTGATACGACATTCTTGTTAACTTTTTTTCATAAATTATAATTATCTCAAAAAGTTTTGAAAATTTTAAAAATTGCCTATAATACGTCGAATTTGTGAAGTTTCTTTTATTTGTTCAGTATTTATGTGGCAGTGCGCTTGTATGAGCAATATGTATCCTTCCTTTCCCAGGATTTACGTTAGAACTTGAAAGTACACTGTATCATTTAAGGTTTTTTTTTTACTAATAGGTTATCTTTTGTAAAAATTTACAGTTTAACATGTCATACATTGACTTCACAATTTAAAATGATATTTGTTGTTCAAAGATCAAAGCCAGAGAGTTAAACACTATAAATCTAAATTTTCTACTCAGAAAATTTTATTATAGTGTATGTATCATCGCAGGAAGAACCACAATATTATAGATTCCTGGTATAAGAACTAGGAACATTTCAACTGAACCGACACAAGATACAAAACATGAGCAGCCAACGTTAAAATTTTTATTCTATTTACACCTCCTTCTAGAATGACATACCCTGTACAGTGTTTCTGTCTCAGATTATATAATACTGATATTTTCATACACAGTCTGTTCACTTTAAATTATTAAGATTAATCACACTTCGTGTCGGAATGGCGGAAGCAGTCTTGTGTTTTTCCATTCAAACTGTATCCAGCATGTGATGCAGCAAAAGTGGCGTTGCTGTCCTGTGTTTCTGCCTCCACTTTATTATCCGACATTGTCGGTTGTTGGCGGTGAAGTATCGTGATTTAGTCCTGTTGCAGGAAGGCCGGTTCCATTTACTTACGAACAGCACTGTAGGTTTTTGGCTGCTATAACGTTGTTCCTGGGGAAACAGTAGAAATTTAATATAGACTCATCTATGGAAAAAATATTCATTTTAGGCAGCAATATGTTTTAAGGAGCTGAAATAATTGTGTGTTATAGAATAAACGTATTGACTACTTGTTCAAATCGATGCCTTTTTCTTTAAAAACTACAAACAAAAGTAATTAAAAATACATGTGTGGATTTCTGAAGGACACCGAATTTTGATTAAGTAAACCTGGGTAGGATTACAAATGGATTTAGAAATATTCTGATATATGTACGCCGTAGAGGATATACTGAAATTCATACACCTACCATATCCATTTTTTATCAACCGTTTTCCATATTCCATTACAGCTGCCATCTTTAGGAGCTTGATTTGTTATCCTGTCGCCCGTAGCCACAAAACGACAATGTGAAATCGCTGAAAATGTGTCAACTTCGTCAAAATGGTTTTCATAACAAATGGTTTAAGGATTCAAAATGGTTTGCAGTGAAGTGGAAATAAATAGTAGAATGGGGAATTCATACAATATAGAGGGTGGCGCAATAGTGTGGTAAAGTACCGCATCTCCCTTATATTCAATAATTTCAAACAATAGTTTTTGTGAAAATTGTATGAGAACAGGAGGTCTATGCTGAAGTCCATTTTAGTAATATCTGGCGATCTAGCCAGGGAACAGGTCCTTCTCTTGCAATCTGACGATTTGGGTATGTTACATTTAAGAAGTTTATGATACTCCCTGTATGTGGTCCAATTATGAAGAAACCACATTTCATCTGGAGTTTCATTTGGTACTTGAGGTATTAAGTTTGGCAAATAGTTTTGCAAAAAATCTAAGTAAACTTCCCCGGTTATTCGATGCTAAAAAAATATACCCAAGAGATAGTAAACTTAATACTAAAAAGTGGGTATACGTTTGGAATGTTGTGGGGGGCGTATTTGGTAGGTTACGGTCTCTGCTTATAGAGGCGCTGTGAGCTCAAAGCGCGTAATTTGAATAGGTGTGTATGTATGGATGCTGATGCTAGGAGAAGCTTCGGGTTGTCAAATACACCTTGACACTTATAAGCAATGACATCTATTTGACGTATTGTACCAACCCCATTGAAATTTTGCCGAACCCGAAGGAATTCCAACCTCCGGTAGGGATTGTGCCAAACATCGCATTGAGACGGGATCTACGGCTTTACTTCCTATCCGAGAAGAAGGCATGTTACTGATTTTTACCCACATTTAAAGATCACCTGGGATCGGAAGCACCTGCACTATATGTCACCTTTGTCATATTTATAGATAACTGATAGATAATAAATATGTCATACTATGAGGAGTTTAGATACCTATTTTTGGATAGGCAACATATTTTACACTGCCACTCGTACAGCCCTCTCTAGAGCGAGACCCAAACCAGCTACCCCTCCGGAGGGGAAGAGACTAAGTTATTATGTTTGTCTTCTAATTGGGCAATTTATAAAATAAGTCGGCCAGGGTGAAATAAAATGCAAAACTAATCATAGCCTCGTGTGCGGAATTATTGGGGGAATCAAAACGTGTAATAGTTATTTACGAACCAAGTGTGTGAGAACACATTTCGCGAATGAGTGGCCAGTTCATGGGTACGAATTTGCGAAACGAGGTTTGTACAATATTTTTTGTACGAATAATACATACTTTTAATAATAATACTATCAAATACCGTTTATTATGATCAATTCTGCCTACTGATGTACTGTCAAATATGTATTATGTTAACGTCAGTTAACGTTTGACAGTTTAGTCACTTTACTTTGTTAAATGTCACCAGAAATGTCAATGCATTTGTATACCTCAGTTAGTGCCAATTTCACTTTACACACCAGTGCGTGAAATGCTACTTCACGCACGCTTTTGGGTGCGTGGAGTTAACTATTATGCAATATGAGTACAAAAAAAAACAATTAGCCTATCCCATTTAAAAAATTAAATTTGTTTAGCGCCTCGGTTTTATGAAACATCCTGTATAAACGAAAATATTTTTAAGTTGTAGACCTCCTATTCACATACAATTTCCACAAAAATCATTTTTCGCAATTATGTAATATAGGAGATGTGGTACATTGCCGAATTATTGAGCCACCCCGTATATAACTGTGCAGGCACATGACAGCAATAAATATTGATTGCATTTCGATTGTGTTCAGAATCTTACAAGTAATTCAATAAATATATACTGCAGTCATTATCAAATATCGTTGCAATCATTATCCTTTTTCGATAGAAATTATAGCTCAATTTTCCTTTCAAATCCTACCGAGATTTGCTTAATCATAACTTTGCGAGTGCTTTCTTCATTAAGGCAACTTACACAGGAATAAGGACAACCATCGTATGCTTTTGCTTTATTGTTTAGTTCATGCTTCAGGTGCCATTCTGAAAGATAAAGGTGTGATTTCGATGGCGGATGACCATTAGCAATCGCTAAAATCGATTGCCATCTAAAATAAAACAACGTTAAATAAAAATAAGAATATATACCATCGTATAATCTAAACCTACCTTGTTATAAGTTGAAATAGCCTTCCTCGATCGCCAGATTTTCTTAACAGCCTCGCAGTTCCTACCATCGCTTCTATGTATGACGGAGACAGTGCCAAGGCTTGCCAGTAGTGTTTCAAAGCTGCTACGTTATTACCTAAATTCATATTTTATGCATTAATTATTATATTTACTATAGTCATCTAAAAAAAAAGTCCTTGAGTGTTTTTTTTTTATTGCATTAATTTTAGCGTCTCTTACTTACCCCTAATTAACAGCCAATGAGCGTATATCGTCATGTACTTGGGATCCGCTGGATTTATTTGTATTATTGCTCGTAAGAGCGATCCGACGTTTTTGTCTTTTGGCCCTTTAAGTCGAGCCAATTCAATGTAGGCGGGTGTGAACTTTGGGTCCAGATAGATGCATCTTCTTAAAAATCGTTCCGAGTTGCCAGTTTTGTTTGCTCTCCTGCAAAAGAAATAAACACAATAGTAAAGAAACACTTAATAATAAATCTGTAAAAACAAAACTTTCTATACTGGTTTATAATCACTATCAAGTATTACATTGTACTAGGATTGAGGCAAAGAAGCCTCTGCTCACAGCTACCAAGATGATTTATTGTGAAAGATCCTAATCTGTTTTTACCAATCGACTCCCGTGTTTAACGCAAATCTGAGGGTATTCTTCGGGGAATTGAATGTTGGTAGACATGAACGAGTTACCGCTCGAGACAAAATGATTTTATACAAAGGCTTCAATTTGCTGAAACCATGCTAGCAGAACTCAGCGATAAGGCACACATTCATTTAGTGGCTGTGCCAATAAACTGAATTTCCGTAAATGCGAGAGAACTTCATGAAACTCCTCCATTCTGAAAGGGTGACTGTCTGGTGTGCACTTGGGAGATTCAGCGTTATCGGTCCGTATTTTTGCCGAGAGGGCGAGAGTACGATAACTGTCAATGCACAGCGTTGTCTGATATTTATCTTCTCGAGCTAAGAAGACGTCATATTCCCATTAGAAGGATATTGTTCCAGTAAGGCTGAACAATTTGCCATACTTCAAGGGAGTCTATACCTTTGTTAACGCAGCTATTCTCATTGACTGGCTTTCACAACCGCTTGACCTGTCTACCTGCGACTATTTCCTATAGGGGTACCTCAAGGCCCGTGTTTTCATTTAAAAAATCCGTATCCTTGCAGAAATGCTGCTGTGTAATCACCTGTAAAATTCGTGCGATTCCAATCAAAATGCTAGAAATATGTATGGACAACTTGATTACTCTTCTAGAGGAATGGAGAGATAAAAACGGTCATCACCTAGCCCAGGACGTCAGCTTCCGTTGTTAATGCCTTTTACTTATATTTTTTTTCAAATTATTATGAAATGACAAATTCTCTTAAATCTGTTAAAAAATTAAAGAAAAATGACGAAGTTCTGATTTGTTTAAAGATGTTAGGCATCCCTACAGGACCCTGTATTTGTCGCATGCTACTTAACGAGCAAGATTCCACAGCGTATCAAGAATGTGAAACGGTCCGTATCATGAAAGCTGAAACGGGCCGTAAAGGTCCACTTAACCCTAGTATAATTTAAACTTTAACCACACGTAATAGGCATTTTAATTACCTGTATAATTGTCCTAGGTTGTAGTGGGCGTTCACGTGTTCGCCGGAATACCTGATGGCCAGTAGAAAATGCTTTTCGGCCTCCCCTTTGTTGGTTATGAGCGTGCCCAAATTATTATGTGCGCTCGCGTACGTCGGCCACAATCTGTAAAGGATAAATAAAGGACCGGCGATAAGTGTCCCGCACAAAGTGCAAGCGCGGAATCCAATTAACGACATGAAACACCTACTTCAAAGCGATCCTGTAATGAGTTTTCGCCAACTCCGGCCTGGCCGAGTCCCGGAGAAAATTCCCGAAATTGTAGTGCATTTTCGCGTTGTGCGGCAAAGTCATCAGTCCAGCTCTGGAACATTAACATAAACGAATTAGTGTTGGACGCCTCCAGAATCATATATTTCGGAAAAAAATTAAGTTCAAACAAAAAAAATTAATACGTGAGTAGCAAGTAGAAAACACATTTTAATTCTTGTAAATTTAGGTGGGTAGTAAGAATTGCGAAGAATGACAAATATTTAAAGTGTATTAAATAACCGAAGAACAATAAATTCTATTAATAATAACTGTAAATCGAATTTGTGTGTACCACACTGTTATAATCAGATTTTATCAAACAATAATGTATTTGTACAGAGTTTACACAAGAGTCTATTAGGCATAAAAGGCTTACACCGCAGTTTTTTAGATCATTATGTATGCGATCGCTGTTTAAACTATTTTCCTATTTATTTTTTTTATAGTTATTTTAATTACCTACGTGAAGCTGAACAACTCGTCTGCCTTAGGGCATACAGTCCAAACATTTCTAGTTATAATGGGCTGTCCCAACCGCCGGCATCATTTCAAATCGAAATTTTCCATAACTACCGCATCGCCAGTAGTACACTGGCAAACGGCGCTATTATTTGCGTAAAATTTGAATTCTAATTGGGCCGGAACGCAATTAGGGAAAAATAAACGAGGCACCCTCATTGTCTCTCGCAAATTAACCTCTATTTAAATAACTGTTTAACGAGGCCGGCGATGTGAACGGTGAACGGGTCCGGGAGAAATAAAAGAAAAACGACGAGTATGCTGATAACCTGATTTACATATCGCCAGGGCCTGTTAGGATCCTCAGAGTGAAATTAAAAAAAAGTCACACTTTCGGTAAGCACTTACTAATCGTCAACCGGCAACGTAGGGTAAATTGAGGGGTAGTTGTTTTAAATGAGAGGGAAGTCAACATTGCACACGATAAAATTAATGTAATGTGATGATGTTTCCTTTCATCTCCCATTTTGGGCTTTATCTCTTCGTTTCGCTTTTTTTTTTGTTTCAGCTATGCTATATATGGTCGAATGAGGCGAAAAAAGTTAGCGGAACTATTTCCAGTTGCACTCTTGTTACTAAAAGGAAAACGCTGTTTCGAGTCGGGAGCATTTTGTCTAGGCGCTAGAATGTTACTCACACTTGAAGAGCGTATTTTGGATTTATGGGGACGTTTGGACACGTTTTTAAAAAAATAGATGCAGCCGATAGCTGTTATCTGTATTGCCATAGTAGGTAGTTGCGCGCTTGCACTACAAATGGAACAGTACGTAAAATAATAATAATATACAAATAATTTATTTTATAAATCCGTCGTTGCTGGCTGCTCTTCGGTTCTCGGGTTCTCTGCCGTGTAGAAAGTGTAAATTATTTGACGTTTCGATCATCTTGTCGTGATCTTCTTCAGAAGTGAAGTGACTAGTTTGTCCTGATCCGGGATTAATATATGGTCCTGTGTCCGTTGGTGCGTAATCGTTCCGCTCTGTTGAGACGTGTCCGTTGCTCTCCGTTGGGCTGTGAAGAATGATTTCCAGATACTTGGTAATTGTAGTCCGTCTTCTCTGTTGATATTGTTCGGATTTTTCTGTATTTCAATAGCTTCTCTGTACAATCTTCTCCAGTAATGTGGTTCCGTTGCTAGTTTCCTGCATTTGTCAAAGTTGATTCCGTGTTTCGTGTTTGTTGAGTGCTCTGGTACTGCTGATTTGCCTGTGTATTCATACTTTGTATCTCGCATATGTTCTTTTAGCCTGATATTGATGTTTCTGCCTGTTTGTCCAATGTATACCTTTCCACAAGTGTAGGGTATCTCGTAGACTCCTGGATTTTGGAGCGGCGAGGTACGATCTTTCGGTGAAGGTAATCTTGTGGATAGTTTTTCTGGAGCATTTAAGATTACTTTGATGTTGTGTTTGCGCAGCTCTCTTCCGATTTTGTCAGTGCATCCTTTGATGTATGGCAGGCAAGTCGTTCCAGTAGTGGTTGTTGTTTCTTCCTGTTGTTTTGCACTTCGGTTTTAGTTCACTTGATGCATAGTGGAAAGGTATACATTGGACAAACAGGCAGAAACATCAATATCAGGCTAAAAGAACATATGCAAGATACAAAGTATGAATACACAGACAAATCAGCAGTAGCAGAACACTCAACAAACACGAAACACGGAATCAACTTTGACAAATGCAGGAAACTAGCAACGGAACCACATTACTGGAGAAGATTGTACAGAGAAGCTATTGAAATACAGAAAAATCCGAACAATATCAACAGAGAAGACGGATTACAATTACCAAGTATCTGGAAATCATTCGTCACAGCCCAACGGAGAGCAACGGACACGCCTCAACAGAGCGGAAGGATTACGCACCTACGGACACAGGACCATATTATATTAATCCCGGATCAGGACAAACTAGTCACTTCACTTCTGAAGAAGATCACGACAAGATGATCGAAACGTCAAGTAATTTAAACTTTCTACACGGCAGAGAACCCGAGAACCGAAGAGCAGTCAAAATATGTAGACATTTACGTTATTGTAATTTTGGTTTTCGTCAAACAAAAAGTGTTCTAGATATATCACTGTTATGTAGAGAAAAGTGAAATATTAATAATACGAAATTCGGTAGTTTAAATACAAATAATAATATTCCACAAGGGGCGGTGTTAGGTCCCTTATTGTTTGGTTTTGTATGTTAATGACTTGCTGACGACAATGAAAAACTGTAACGTATGTATGTTTGCAGATGATACTATGTTGTGCATAAGTGGTAATAATATTAGCACTATAAATAAACAAGTCTCTATTCAGGGCATGTGAATTGAAAAGAATTCAAATAACTCTTTACCTGCTGTGATTTATATAAAATTCCGAAACCTGTCAATTGTCATATCAAAGGGGACAACTTTTAATGACGGGCCTGGCGATTTAAAACCTTTTCTGGGGGCGCAGCAGCCTCTACCCTTAAAATTTAAATAGGGAAGATGTGTCTTGTGACCACTCCTTGAAAAGGTGTGTTAATTCTCTTTACGGCAAGCGGCTCGTTTCAATTGAAATGCCCTGTATTATATCAAAGGTTGTGTGAAAATAAACTAGGTATTATGTCAATAAATCAAAATATATGGTTAGGTATGGTTGTAGGTAGCATGCATACATTGAACAATATAGCTATAACTAGCATTAGAATAGAAATTGACAATAGAAATTTAGAAATGGTAGAAAACTTGAAATACTAAGAGAAATTTTAGATGACCATTTGTTGGTCAAAGAGCACGCAAAATATATTATGAATTTGTCGGAAAAAGGAAGGATGTAATGGGGCAAGATATGATAATTACACTTAATTTAATGAATGTCAGTCAAGGAATTTTATTTAAGAGTCTACTGTTTAAACATAAAATGAAAATAATGTATGCCAAATTACTCTATAAATTGAACTGTCAACGCCCCACTTACGATACTTTACCGTCCACTTACTAAAAGCAATTATTTGCGTTTGTAATGTTCAGAATACAGAACATATTTGAGTGATAGATTGTTTGACAGCTATTTTGACAACTGAACCCAGAAAAATTTCAGAATCTTCACAGTAGAAAACGGTAAAGTAACGGAAGTGACACGTTGGTATTAAATATTTCAAATTTTTAAAGTAAGTTTAGTAAATTAAATTTTGCATTCTTATTGGCACACGCTTTATATTTCAGCATGCTAATCTAAGAAAACGCACCTTTAAAAGGGCGTAACGGACTCAGACTGAATGAATCTAACAAGGAGTAGGCAAGAACTGCGAAACACAAAATTAAATGAGTCATATATTATTTGAAAGAGGAAATTAAGTGTATAAAAACTGTAAATGGATTTGAGTGCATGGGCCTTAATTTTTGAGATATGAAGAATTTTATTTAAAAACATTAACGCCTATAGCTTAAGAAGAATTATATGTATACGACTGATTAGTGTATGTGTAGCCCAATTAGTTGAGGGTACGAATTACGTATTTTACCAGGAAGTGGAATAGGTTCGAGCCCGTCTAGGGACATTATTTTTCTAGTATCAGTATTCATTTTTTTCTTATTTTGATTCGTAATATATGTGATTACTAATAATCACTAATAACATATACAACTTTCACACACAACATTGGAAAGAAAAACAATTATAATACAATGCAATAATTATTTATTAATAAATAAAAGAAAGAAAATGAGGTACGAAATCGTCGCACACGTGAACTTTGGAGATGTTTTGGCAGGTGGTACATATAGTGACAAAGTATTTCGGATTAAAAAGAATGCTTATAATCAATTTGTTGAAACAGGCAGTACAAAACGCTTGTTACAAGATGGCAATTGCAGATGTGGGTTATGGCTGCCGTTGCCAAATTTTATGAGGATACAGAAAATAATTGCATTTTTCGATTTGTTGCATCTTCCAGGTGGATGTCAGATTTATGAAAGAATATAAAATTTCAAATCGTCGTCTAGTGATATCTATCCGAAAAAGAAATCGCATCACTGATGAAATTATGAATTCCATACACATTGCAGCCTCTTGGCTTTTTGTATCATATCATACTAACCGACAATTCTATTCTTATTTTAGTACCTATTTGTGATAAAGTAAGAGTTTTGCTTATATATAGAAACAAAGAAGTAACTCTAATGCATTTTCTCTTATAGGTACTTTATTATAATGTAACTCACTACTACTATTCTACAATTTACAGTTACAACATTGATTTCCTTCGAAAATTTGTAAAGAATATATAATGTAATTATATGTAGCTATAAATATTAGGTATGACATTAAAAAAAATATGGAACAGCATAGAAAAGTAAAACCTCTGGGAATGCAAAAAAAAAAAATTAGTTGGTTAGAAAATAAATACCGAGCAAATTCTCTGCGATTAATCTTTAACATGTTTTAAGCACTTTTCTGTGCTGTTTTTTTTTTCTAATTTTAGACAATGTTAAAAAACTATTAATGCTTGTAACTTAAGAAAGAAAGCGTGTATATAGCACGTTAATGGATTTACAACCTGATTAGTATTCGGTTTGTTAAAACCGAAAAGTTTTACATATATCTTTATTATAAAATTTGATAAGCAAAAGTCATTATTAGCAGACGCGTTTCGTGCATACATATTATTTTCATTACTATTATTTACAAAAAAGAGCTAGAAAACCAAGGAACTATTAACATACAAAATATCTACAAAAGTTCGCGTGTGCGACGATTTCGTACCTCATTTTCTTTCTTTTATTTATTAATAAATAATTATTGCATTGTATTATAATTGTTTTTTTTTAATGTTGTGTGTGAAAGTTGTATATGTTATTAGTGATTATTAGTAATCACATATATTACGAATAAAAATAAAAAAAAATGAATACTGATAATAGAAAAGTAATGTCCCTAAGAAGGGCTCGAACCTAATTCCACTTCCTGGTAAAATTCGTAATTCCCGCCCTCAACTAATTGGGCTACACATACACTAAGCAGTCGTATACATAAATAAATAAATAAAATTCTTCATATCTCAAAAATTAAGGCCCACGCACTCAAACCCGTTTACAGTTTTTCTACTCTTAACTCCCTCTTTCAAATGATATACGACTCATTTAATTTCGTGTTTCGCAGTTCTTGCCTACTCCTTGTAAGTCAGGTTTAATGCACTTTCGAGCTTCCGCAAATGTAAGTAGTAGCCCTTACATTAGATATGCCAATGGATCCATTCCTGAGGATGGGGTGAGGATGAGTTGCATTTTTGGGTTTGTCGGTTGACTCTACCTTGAAGTTTGAGAAGCATTGCGCTGACCTCGAACGTAAGTTGTGCTCCGCATATTTTGGTGTTAGGAGTTTGAGAAACTGTGTTAACATTGATGCCCTACGTTTGTTTTACTTCTCTTATGTAGAGTCACGCATAATTTACGCAATAGTTTTTTGGAGATCAGCACCATGTGCAGACAGAATTTTTATTTATCAAAAAATCGTTAGGTGTATGCTTGGTGCCTCGCCCATGGAATCTTGTCGATCATCGTTCAGGAGTCTGCGGATCTTACCTCTTTAGTCCTTGTATTTATATGAGGTGTTAATGTTTTACAAACGTAATAAACAAAATTGTTTACAAGGAACAAAGACATATATAATAATATGATAACGCGCTCCTGTAACAATATAAGTATTTCTGCACATAGAACTAGCCTCTACAAACGTAGTCTACAGTTTAGATGTATAATTTATTATAATGCATTGCCTGCAGATATAAAGAACGCAACAGCATTAAACTCTTTTAGAGATTTATTAAAGGCATATGTCAGTAAGTATAGCTTTTATTCTGCAAATGAATATTTTAACAATGGGTTTAACCAATTCTTCGTTTCATTTTATCATTTTTGACTGTTCAAAATTAAATTTTGTTGTTTTATCTTTGAACAATTCATAACTATGTTCTTGTTTTTAATATGTGATGTTAGTCTTTACGATTGTGCTAGTCTTTCTTTTAAACTTATATTTATGTTACAATTTTATACATGTGTACGTATACTTTTTTACATTTCTATTTACATGTGCTGTGTTTTATTTTATTTTATCTTATATGTATTGTAGTCTGACGTGTCAAAGTTTGCAGATTGCAATTTACGACAATGAACATTATTATTATTATTATAAAATATAGCATAGTTGGCGGATTTTGCTATAGGGGAAGGTGTTGTACCTTTGACCAGTTTTTACTTTGAAAATTTTTGAAGACACAGGATAATTCAAATTGTTTTAAGATTAATCAACTATGATACTTAACCTTTTCATCTATCGAATCAATATTTTTTTTACTTCTTTTTCATAAGTTTTAACCCATTTTTAGTAATAAAGAAAATTTGTTACACATTGGTCAAAGGTTCAACATACTGCTGTACCTTTGACCAGCATATGGATTTCAGCCCACAACAGGTAAAATAAAAGAAATATAAATCTTACATGAAAGTTTATTATTATATAAAACCAGAAACACAAACTAGATCTTAGTATTCATTTAATAAACATAAGAAAATTGCTTATTCCACTTTGTAGAATGAAAAATCTACTCCAAAATTTAAACATTCTCGTTGACGTGCCACCACGACGTCCACCTGATTTGGCAGGGTTGGGAAGCTTGGCGACAACATCCTGTAGGTCAATATCATATGTAGAATGGTCCACTAGAATGAATTTGTTTCCTTGTATTTTCTTTAGATATTGGACTTGAGCAGTATCATTTTCCAAAGAAATTACATGTGCAACAAAATGCTTTGAGGTTTTCTTTGTTGAAATATTAACTAGAATGTAACCACCCTTTTCCAGTTCTTTGTCCTCAAATTGAAGCTCATCATTGAACTCTTTGATTTCACTTTTAAAGTTTAACTCACTTTCATCAGAAGAAAAGTGAAAATTTGCTTCACTCTCCGAACTATTTTCTACCACGGTAGACGTATCAAAAAGATTCTTTTTTGACAGTTTAGATGGTTTCACTGTTTTGCTTGTTGTTTTTATTGCTGGTGGTTTCCTTTTAGATTTGTTTTTATCTGCTTCAATAGCTTGTTTCTCGGGAGTGTCTGTTAATATTCTTGATTTATCTTTAGCTCGGCCTTTATTTGTACTTTTCCTTGGCTCTGCTTTTGGGTTAGGTCTTACAACCTCTGGTGAAACAACTGTTACAGGCAAAGTGTCAACATCAGTGATAGTTCTGGAAGGAATCTGGCTTGTTGTGGGTTGATCTTCTACGGATGCTAAAGGTAAAGAGTTAATAACAGATGTCCAAAGCAACAAGTTGTTCAAGTGGCATATCAGTAACTGCACTGGACAAATATTCCTCATCAGAAAATATGTTTTCATTTAAGGGTACAAAACCTGACACTTTGAAACCCTTCATTATGTTCTGCGGTGTCATAGACTTAAGAAAAGCATTACAAGAAAGCTCGGCAATATTGTATATCTCTATACTCCTTGGCATTGTGAAGATCTTCAAACGTTCAGTCTGGAAAAAAAAAACATATGACTGTAGACTAGCTTAACTTAGGGCTACTAACAAAATTTAAAATACAAATTTTAAATTTAATTTATATCTATGTTATTGCACTGTATTACTAACATACCATATAATTTCACAAACATCTAGTTTAATATTAATAAAATAGCATTTTTCAATAATAACCAGTAATAACTACTGAATACAGATGATGTTGTATCTTTGACCTGGTCAAAGGAACACCACCATGAAATGGTCAAAGGTACAACACTAGTACTTCCAGCCATTTTATGTATATTCTCAAAAGATAGGTTATATTATCAGTTTCAAACCTTCAAGAGAAGTTAAAGGATAAACATCAATTAACAACCCCTGACTTTCACTTTTTGTTGTAGGAAAATATCAATTTTATAACACAAACAATAAATTAATAAATACTTACTTTTCGGTAGCAAAAGTGAATAAAGTAAAATATCTTCCACCAAAGACAGCTTTCATTCTCCCATGGGTGATAAAGTAGTCCACTGGTGGCAGCTCTATGAAATAGTATCAGCAGCTTCCCTATGCAGCCGCTAGATTTCACTACATTTTGTATTATTTTGTTTTTTGTCCTATTATTGGATCATTCCGTTGGATAATAAATAGTATTATTATTATTATTATTACATGACTGGTGGTCAAAGGTACAAGATGGTCAAAGGTACAACACCTTCCCCTACATTACACAGTTAAACAGTCTATAATAAGTCAACAATGTGTTTATAATGTTTTAAATTTTGTTTGATCAGCCAACCGCCAGAAACCGTTAAGGAAACGCATCTTAGTATTAATTTCAAGACGAGATGCACCGAATGACAGGTGCCACACGGTTTGGCAGTTTTCCTTTGATTTAAATATTGTTATATTTTACAGAACCTCAAATATTTCAAAATAAAATATGATCTAAGGTTATCTGGAATAATGAAGTTCTATAAAAGTGAAAAGAAGTTTGAAAACAATCTAGTAGTTTCAGAATACACAAATTTAATTACAAATATTAAATATGTACTAATATAAATTTATTTTGTATCGAGTCTAATAAGAATAGATTTAATTTGATCTTAAGTTTTTTGGTCATAGCTTCCATACAAAAGTTAATTAATCCTCTTAATTCCTCTGAGAACCTAATCTGTTTTTGTATTATCATCAAAAATCAGCAGATTCCATTAACGTCACGAGTCCTTTGACCAAACTGATCCTCCATCTTATTTCCACCCAACGATACGACACCCTTAAGGTATGCCCTACTACGCCTTCATCTGGTCAATATTAGATTTACGGGATTGAAATGAGACGAAGAGAGATGGCGCACGGGACTTCATTAGGCCCAACGTAATTACCTCAAAAGGGATTCTCTGGACCTCCAATCTTTGTTTCTTATTATGGAGCGGAGACAACTGGTGGTTAGGACGAGGAAAATGAAACAGAGAACTGTCTGTCTGTGTTTCGTGTAAGCGTTCCAGAGTAATTGCACTCCGTATACCGTTAGCAGAATGAATCCAGTGCTGTAACATAGAAAACAATGCGGTCAATTAGTGATTACATACTATTGAAACCGTTTTATTTCAACACTTTTGTAATTTGTGTAAGTTATAGTCTTTTGTTTATGTCAATGGTATAATAAACGATAGGTCGACGATTCTTAATATTTTATCCATTATTAAATTAAATAAAAGAGCGACTTTTATTTGCTTAAGCCAAGAACAAAATTTAATGTTTGTCGCAGTACCATTATGATGCCGGAAAGAGCAGGTTTTCATAATTGTCAATTGCTAGGATTATTATTACTTCCGCTTTAAATCTTAAAATTACACATTTTATATGTGTAATTTTATTAAAAAACGCGAATATTTCACCTAAATTTCAGTAATTCTTCATAACAATTCGAAACACCTATAAGGAGTACTACTAATTTACGTCTTTTGATTAATTATATCAATTGGGAATACTTTAAAGTGGTGTTGGGCAAGGTCCTCTTCTCCCGAGGCGAATAAACACGAGTCTGTCTAGTCCTCGCTAACGATAATTATTCTTCCCTACTTTGCCCAACACTACTTTAAACAGATTAGATGTTATAACTGTGAAATCCATAAAGGATGAAAAAAGTATTTTTGTTTTGTTTTTGAGGTAGGAGCGTATGAATTCATATTTGACTGTAGCTGTAAGTTCCAAACAACTTTTCTTAATAATATTTCCCTGTTTTACAGAAAAATAAGGGTAGTTCGTTCTTAAGGTTTAAGGTGCACAATTTTTCTGCATTATTACAAATGTTCAAAAGGTCCTAATAAAAAAACATCTCATAAGATGTGGGCTTTATGTGTGACACCATATACAGGGTTAGTAAAAAGTCCCGGAACGGTCGAATAACTTTGTTATTTGAAAATTATGATTTCTGAAATTTGGTATGGGGGTATAGCTAATATAAATGCATATATTCTTGTGAATAAAAATAAACATCTTAATACTTCCTGAACGTAGTTTTTTATTTTGCATTCAAAAGTGTTAAAAAAATCTGAGCGTTCCATTTAAAAAAAAAAGTTGGACGTATTGCCGATTAAACCGGAAGTGAAAAAAATATTAACTGTATTGCATAAAATGCATTTATATTAACTATACCCCCATACCAAATTTCAGAAATCATAATTTTCAAATAACAAAGTTATTCGACCGTTCCGGGACTTTTTACTAACCCTGTATAAAAAAGCTTTACATGATATTCTAAATAACTAATGTAGTGTAGGAGGAAGTGTATTATTTCTGAATACGACCTAAAAAACTAAAAAAAAACCTTTTACATTAATTAATAGGAAGGTTGAAAAGAAACAAACAAATATTAAATGCGAATAAGATATATACGGTAAATTGTTAAAAGAATATTTATTATACTGTCAATTGGGTAGTAATGCAATATATATTAAAAAAAAAAAACATAAGTATATACATAATATATAAATAGTGTTGATTGTATCCAATTATTGTCCAGTAGATTTCCAACTTTTAAGCAATTGTATGCATACATATGCTGGGTGTCCCAGTTTATAGATCCCGGCCCGTAACTCTTCTATTTGCAGACATCTTTTTTTATAAAGTTTGGAATGTACTATTTACTGTAAATTTTCAATTGTTCAACGTATTTTATAATTTCTTATCACTTCCGAGTTTACCGAAAATAAGAACGAATTTAAAATTTTAAATGGAATACCCTGTATATTTTTGCATATTCGAATTCTGCATTATTTTCTGAGTCCAAAAGCATATGATTTATCATTCTCGTTTACTTGGTTACAAAATTTTTGAATTTTTTTGTTTCAACGTTCTAAAAGTCTTCCTAACTGTCAACATAACTCCTAGAAACTAAAAACGTTACATTCTTTACTTTTATACGCCTTCTAGAAAATGGCAAAGTATCTATAATCTGACAGTATTTTAGTGAAAAGTAATTTTTTTGAAATGCAACCTCATGATCCTCGGCCTTAATTTGAAAGAGAAATCTTTGCCAATTCCATTGTACCAAATACTTGGTATTTCAATTAAGTTATTTCTCTGTAAATTAAAAATGTTGGATATATCGAAAAAGCCGAAGGAGTATCGGTTAAAATTCTATTCACTTTCATAAACAAGTAAGCCGTTGGCAGAATTATATATAATAACTACTAAACCTGTAACAGTTCTGTGGGAAGATCAATTCCAGTATTAATTTTGAGTTTATTGTGAATTAATCATTAATTCTTTCTTCTTTTGATTGATGTTCCCAAAGGCGGTAACGCTAGTACGTTAAGTTTTTATTTATTTATTCCTGTTTATGACGCGAATATCATCCCCGCAGATGGTATGTCCATTCACGCACGCTCAACTCCCACCATCGCGACCGCATGGGGGACCACTATAGTATATATAAATCGTGCGCTTAACACAGACATTGAGTTCTTCCCAGCCCGATCTGTTCGTTCGCGCCGGCATAGCTTCTAGCGTAACACAGCCACTTCTAATTATTCCCGGTGTGTCCGTTTGCGCCGGCATAGCTTCTGGCGTAACACAGGCATTTTACCAGCTTTTTTCGCTCTGAAATTTCTGATGCACGCAGTGATTTATTCATGGTCATTCTCGTTCCGCAAAGATTAGCGCCGGCACAGATTTCTGGGCCGACATAGCACGTTAAAACTATACTATACTATACCAGAGATAAGCTATCCTTGAGATAGTAAACTTAATAATAAAAAGTTGCTACGCCTGGAGAATGTGGTGGGGAGCTTATTCTGGAGGTTCTGGTATCAATTCATAGAGGCGCACGCGTTAGTAAGAGCGCGTAATTTGAATGCATTCCCTATTTTTTTCTTTTTTATATTAATATTATTGTTTGAAAATTGAATGTATTATTACTGCAATAGCAAAAACGTGATGAATCATTGCAATAATACAATCAATTTTCAAACATTAACGTCAAGTTTGGGAACAGGGTTAGGTATTTTAGGAAATAAACAAATGTTTTATTGGGAAAGAAGTTTTTTTATTTTTCATTATTTTATAATAATAATAAACTTTATTATGCTACAGTAGGTTAATACTTTTTACAGGATAATATAAAGTGATACAAACTTAAATTAATGTTATTTTATTATAGCTTTTAGTTACGTTCCGGGACCTAAATATATGTGTCCCTTCTTCAGACCTAATATACAACATTAATATGTACTTTACAGGCTTAAAAATTAACCGAAAAGGGTGTTATTACTTACATCAATATGGTACACAAACAACAGGACAAAAAGTATATATATATATATCAGTTGTGTTCGTCCTTCTGTGTTATACATTTCGGTTCCGAATTTTAATCTGTTAATATTTTATCAATTTTATTAATTTGACCGCATCAGTTTTCCTCAATTTGTTTACGACTTTTACTTCAATTTTTTGCAAGCTTTTTATATTTTACACTTCAGTTTTTAACTTGTAATATAATAATAAATTTTCCACCTATGTGCGTCGTTCTTGCCGACATTTTGATCTCTCATTAATTCTCCTGAAGAAGGAAATAAACATTTCCGAAATATTGAGTATTAATAAATGAGTTTCATTTACTAATATCAAATCATTTTTCATATCGTATTCTAGATGTTGTTTTAACGACATTTCGTCGAAAACTAGCGAGCATAAGCGATCATCTTTGTCCATCTTATCTACGATTTTTCTTAAATGGTTCATTATACTGTCGCATATACCAGATCTGAATGGTATTAAGGACAACATTGAAAGTAGTGTCGCTCTAGATGGCAATGCCATAAAACATTGCAAAAGTCTATATGCTTTGGGACTGCGCTTATAGATACTTAGAGCAACTGCTTTTTCCTTTAAGCTCCATCTTCGGCCTCGGGGTTTTCTATACCTCATTTTAATTGCCGATAGAAGTAAGTTAAACGAGGTATTACTTTCGCATCCTTTCAATGTTTCTTTAATAATGGTGTCAACTTCTTTACTTCTCAAATTCTTCAAAGACGTTTTCTTTTTGCATATGAATCTTAACTGTCTTAATTTTCTATTTTTAATTTTCATTAGATTGTTTAGTCCCTTCACTTCGTTTTGTGCATCTCTTATAGTGTCTGCTGAAATGCATAGGAGTTGTTTGATCGTGCGCCTATTCGCACATGCTTGGTGCGATGGTACAAAGGTAAACCTGGACAATCGCCGTAAAAATACCCTACATATCATCCAAGTTTACCTTTGCGCCATGGTACATACTACAGGTTACTGGATTGGTTAAGTTATCGGGAATAACTGCTGATGGTTTCGATAATTCTGACGAGACTAAAAACAAAGGAGATAAATGCAAAATATAATTTGAAATTATTTCGCCCCGTTGTTCACATTTTAAACTTACATAGTGTTTTTATTTTTTGCTCTGTACTATACGCTTCGCCACTGCCTGATAGATCTTATTAATAAAAATAATAGTTAGTTAGTCTTATACTATGTTTTTATTGCTGATTTACCTCCACATTCAAAGTGTTCCTGTTGGAGTACTCGATTGACAACACTTGAACTGAAAACTACAGAAATTATTGTAAAATAAAACATGATTACTAATAATATAATTGCCACTTTTCTTCGAATATGTTTGAACATATTAGTTAAAACATTTACCTGGGAATAAAATAGTAGGAATTGCATTCCAATTTAATGCTAATTTTTCATTTGTTCTAAAAGACGACTCAACAAAGTGCGCCGCGCATAATCTTTTCGTTCGGCTCACATCGCCGACATTCAAGTGTAATTGCAACTTGTTAATCCATAATTGGCACCTGCAATGATAACGTAAATGTGGTTGTTTTACGTTTTACTAAGGACCTCAAAACTCCGGATCTGGACGTTACCCTGATCCGTTATCTGAATTTTGTGGGACTAAAGCTTGCTTCAGACCAATCTAATAATAAATCGATCCAATACGCCTATTAAAAAAATTGCGCAAACGTTAATTAATGCCGTGCTTTAATATTAATCATAAAATTACTTACCTGTCTGTTTTTAGAGGGAACCAAAATAATTTCGTAGAAGCGGGTACAGGGCCACAAATTAAACACTTGTTAACCGGCATTCCTCCGGCAAGTCTCACGCAAAAAGTATAACAAAAGTACGCAAACATGTAAACAATATGCACAATTTATATAAGTATATACTTTTTGAAAATACAATTTTTCAAAAACTGTCATTTAAAGTAACATTATGATCCATGGTAATATTAATTTAATTTCCAAAATGTTAAAAGCGCCTAAGTTATATGCAATCCTATTAACATTGAAAATGTACTTTCCTTGTATATAGGCAACTTTATGTACATGTTGACAATAGCGCCTCTGTGAATTGATACCGGAACTACATCCCTTTCGTAGGGGAAGGTGACTCAATTTCTCTAATTGAAGTTGGACAGGGGTGACTATACTATACTATTTATTGACAATATTACTAGCCAGTAATAATATCTACAATGTCAAAAGGACTGCATCACCTATGGGTGTTCTTCCTGTAGCCCTGGTGTTTCGACTGGTCTTCACTCTTCGTGGTCATTATAAGGTGTTAGAGGCTTGAGTCGTTACCATTTTACAATTTAGATTTCAGACGAAATTAAATAATATTTATTACTAACAATTTTGATGACACATGAGTGACAGTTAACCGTTCGCCTACTTTTGACTTGACCCTGGTATACAGATTTTCATTTCACATTATCACCGGAATTAAAACCGTTAAAATTTCGCGTCTAAATTTAAAAGCATTCCGAAGCCCCGCGAATATTTGTTTGTTTACGATTGTACATATTGTTATATGTGTTTACAACCGGGCATACATATGTTTTGTCATTCACCTGTTTTTGTCGCTGCACATAATAGTGGAGGATAAAAATTCTACACGCTTTCACTGCTTAAATTGTTGCGCACCCCGATAGTAACCCTGAATACCTCACCCTCACATTAACAGCAACCACTGTAGGGTTGAAACTTTATTGTAACGACGTCAAAAAGCGCAACATCGCTCAAATCAACACGAGATCGTGACATTCCGTTTGACAACTGATTCGCATAGCGCCGCCGTACCCTGAGGCGAATTTCCGCACTCGGAGATTTAGATATTCACACAAACTAATTGTGGGTACTTATGGTGACACAAATTTTCGATTGCAAAAGAATTTCTTTGAAATTCGTCATAAATAGAAAGCAAAGTATATATAATCTTGTAATTCATTTGAGTGTTCATTTTTATGAAACGAATGGCTAAATCTGACAGGATGTTACTGTACAGTGAAGTTACATCAAGTGAGGCTAGTTTGGTATTATGGGGAATATTGATCTATTATCATTTATACAAACTTGTTCATTTCAGTGAACGGTATCTTCATTTATAAAAATACTAACTACAAAGTAACTGGTAGATAATTAATGTGAGGATACAAAAGATTTAACAAATAACAAGTAAATACGATCAGTTAGAAAACGATATTAAGGAAATGTTGATAAAAAAATTGTGAAATAATTACGGCAAAGCAGTGAGACCCAAGAATCACAACTGACAGTTAGTTTAGGAGCTATTATTTAATACCACCTAACCTACTTTTCTATAAAACTAAATACAATTTTAACGCATATTTCTTTCTGCTTTTTGGATATATATCCAAGAGAAAACTAATTTCTAAACCCTTGAGGTTGTATTAAAAAAATTACTTTTTTATGAGAAAACTGTCACATTGTACTTTGTCACTTTCTAGTAGACATATAAAACAGGAGAGCATAACATTTGTGTTATGTTGACACAAGAAACGAAAACTAACAAATCGCATGGTTTTAGACTCAGAAAATTACTCAGAATCCGAATATATAAAAATGATAGATGCTGTTCTGTTTTGAAATTTTAAACTTGTTCTTATATCCGGTAAATCCGAAAGTGATAAATAATTATAAATAAGTTGAATAGATGAAAATTTACAGTACATAGTATAGGAAAATATCTGCAAATAAAATATTTATGGGCTGAGGTCTATGAGGTGAGCCACTCGGTATAGGTTTTAATACACAAATGCACATTGATTTTTCTACATACCTTGGTATATATGATACCCTCTCTGCTACTACAAAACCCACGGTGACTACCAAATTACTGGCTGGTAAGAATGGCACTACCAAGAGTAAACATCCCAGCGCGAGAGGTACATGCCGTTGGTACTGAAACAAGGAATAATATAAAATTGAAAATTCACTAATCTTCTTCCAAGTGTAGCAAGCAAATCAATCAAAGATGTAAGAATTTTAGGATTCAAGATCCTGTATTGTCAGTTCTTCTGAAAATATACTGGGTATCCTCCAGAAGTGGTTTATTAGTATGTTTCGAATTTCTATTAGGAAAAATAGCAAAAATAGATAATGCGTCATTTAAAAAAATAACGTGTAGAGTGTTTTATAAGTGAAAGGTTGCTTTACTTTCTTACAATTAGGAGTTTCTAAAGATTTTAGACAATTTTATGCAAAAATTGCTAATATTTCGTAAACTATCAAGAATAGTTGCTTTATAGTTTCGTGGAACAGGCTGTATATGTTTTACCTGATCGCACTCTACATTGTAGTGCACGTATTGAGATAATGATTACTTGTTTGGTGGAATACATAATATTTTATTATTAATTAGTTCTTAGTAACCTGTTTCTTTCAAAACGAATACCCCTATATTTTTTATTGGATTCTATAACTCCACTATTGTGTTTATTCAAATACGTACGTTCACCCGACCTACAAATCAAAATTTTAAAGCCCCAATACTTTTTCTTATCTCGTACGTTCACCGGTATCTCCCTGAGCCCGGTTGATCCAGGCCAAGTTCCTAAATCCCATTGCCCTGATAGAATCGAACGAGCTGCAGGTCGCACTGTAGATTATCCAATTCTTCGCCGTACCTAAATAAAATTACATGGGATACAAATCCTCTGCCGCACCTTTATATCCTTAATTCCCGTTCTGGATCTTAGCGGGGTACGTCGATGGAAACCGGGGGAGTTGTTCTCGTTATTTTATCGAGCTAACCCGCCGCTTGACCTGTGCGGCTGTTAAATTTTCCAATATTTACCCTCGATAACGACGCGACTGTTCGATAGATGCACGAAACGAAGAGGCGCCGAACTCAACTTCGGAGAGTTTGAAAGTGGGAATAAGGAAGATTAGATGGTAACATAAAGATTTTATTTTGTATCCTCTTATAAATATTGGTGATATTTTCTATATTCAAGTATTTCAACATCGTGATAGTTTACAAGTAAAGGTTGGTTTATACGCAAATGCATGTTGGTTTATTGTGTCGGTAATAAATTGATTTTCAACGTGTTTAGTGGGGCATGTATGTCGAAGTCAAACAAATAATTGGTTTTTGATTTAAGATTTACAAATTTGTATATTAAGTCTCTGGATGTAGGTCAGTTCCGCTATAATATTTTCGACTTCGGATAATGTTCTCTTATATCGGAAGTAGTTGTCAACATTTTTATTTCAAATGAAGTGGTAGTATTTTTTATTTCAAATTTGGATTCTACGCTGAATTTTATTTGAAGTTTATCTAACATATCATGCACTTATAATTTACGCCATACAAGATATTCGCCGTATTAAAACAATTTTGAGAGGTGTAGCGGTTCACGAACTTTTAAATTGTTTGCAGTTGGTATAAAAATTTTGTTTTGTTTTTATTTGTAAATTATGTCCTCCAAAGTGTCTGCTTCCAACAATAAAACTATGAAATATTAAATTTACTACAAAAAGAGAGGGGCTAAAATGACGGATCTTCAATATGTAATACAGATCAATTTCCTTTTAAATGCCAACCCCTAATTTTCTCTACCGCTGTAGGTTGTCCGTCAAAAAAATACATAAAAATGTCAAAAACAGTTTTTAGCTAAAATGAACACTTTAGGAAATATTTTAGAAAAACTGTCGCAGCATGATTATTACAAATACATGTGGGTTCTAGGTGGCCATGATCAAACAATGCACAGTAACTATCATCTACTTATAATATACTAAGATCAAAAAGTCTTTGAATCGCGATAGCCACAGAATGTAAAACCATCTATAGAATTATTTACTTCTACTGCTCGTAGCTTCTCCCTAATGTCATGCTGATGACTCTGTTTTAGGTTATGGTAAATAGTTCTTTTTTGTATTATTTGTTAACATTACAGTATATAAATTTACATAAACAGTTTAATAACTAATCAAAATAATGATGAACCTCATTATTTTGATTGACAGCAGAAAACAAACTAAATCAATAACATTCAGGTAGGTATAAAAAAATTATAAAAGATGTTGAAAATGTCTTCCCTCTTCTTGAATACACAGGTTAACACGTCGGCCCATATTATTAAAAACTCGAGTTAAAAGGTCAGGTGGAACCGAGCGGCACTTTTCAACAATACGCTTTTGTAATTCCTTTAATGTGTGGACTGGACTTTCAAAAATAGTTTAAAGGATTCACATCACAAGGTGGATAACGACCGTCTGATATTAACCTTTCATCATAAAATTGACTTAAATAGCCAATGGTTGCTCGAGCAACATGGGATCTCGCATTATCTTGCTGCAGGTATCCATTAAGAAGCTCATCATCGTGCAATTGATTGATGAAAAACTCAAGCATTTGATTGCGATATCTTTCAGCAGTTATGGTTTATTGAAAATATATGCCGGGTACGATCTATAGCTGAATGAAAAATGGAAAATTACGCCATATCCACCGAATTGTGTCATTCCAATTGAATGCCGGCGAGGATATCCCGATATTTATAGTACTTATATTACAATTTTTAACACAAGACAGAGTCAAATTTTATTAATCTGGGTCGCAGTTGATCGTCTTTACCTTACTTATTTGACCCTTCCACCAAAATCTTAACAAACGGCCTTTCATAAGTCAATGCGCCAACGCATGAAAATGAAATATACTGAGAGGAGAAACATACATAAATTATTCCAAAGAATTGATACCAGTCTCAATATTGCATAAATATACAAATCTCTAAAATTCACTACATGAATTAGACAGATAACAAACAGATATTTAACCTTGAAGTACTTACGTACGTATTTTGATTTAAATAGTTCAAAAATGACAATTTCGCTTACAATAGGTACTTATAACACCTCCAACATACATTCAGAATTTCTGAATTCATTTCAGCCCTCGTGAAGTGTATCAAACATCAGCAGACAACGACCAGCCAAATTGCGTTGAATGTTGGATATAGTAAAACACCAGGATTAGCTCGAAGAAGTTTCATATCAATTGTGCACCAAACACGAAGTTTTACCATTCGAAGTATGTAAAGTAAACTATTCTTGCGATTTCAAAATGATAAATAAACAAATTTCGAACAATTTTCTCAATAAATGTTTCGATAAAATACTTTCCTTCTTAGAAGATCGAAAAAGAAGACGTTTTCTTTTATTTTCCACAACTACCCATTACCAAGAAAAACTTTCCCGGGTAACACCAAATAAGAAATCAAAAATTAAAAATTCCCAACGTCGAACACCAGTTAAATTTAAATTAAAATACAAATACATCGCCATATCCATGGTTAAATTTAGTAAAATCTATGCGGCCAAGTAAATTGCTAGTCAGAATTTTACAAAAATACATACAATACAATGATACAGTTATATAAAACATTTATATAAGCTAAGTAAAATAAATTTTGAGAGTAGTCAATCCTTTGGATAATTTATATTCAGTAGAAAATAACATAGCAGTATATTTAAAGAGGCTAACAGTATGCATTTTTCTTTTTTCCCTGTGTCCAGTTTATTAAAAAACAAAAACAAAGACAATTTTTAAACTAAGAAAGTAAATCATTCTCAATCCTATTATCGAATATATTCCTGAGGGAAGCTTCGAATCTGAACGCGATTATCTGTCCTCCCTCCTCTTCGATTTGTTTGTTTGTTTTTTATGTGAAATTTTACGCGCCATAAAAATTTGAATACCCGCGAGAAACCGCAGGATACAATCTCTCAGTTCTGTTCGCTCGACCGCCCTATCGTTCTGCTGTTGCGTCCACGCCTGCTACGTCCGTTTCGAGTTTCTCCTTTTGACCGTAAAACGCGACCGTAAATTCGATAAATTGAATTATGACGACAGGGGAATTAACGTGTGCTCCCAAATAATTCCGAGGAAACAAGAAAAATTACATGGCGGAAGATTTTTTCTTCGTGTCGTATTTATTACTCTTTTCCCTCGGGCTTATTTTGTGCGAATTGCTTTTTTCCAGGGCGCTTTTATTTTATTTTCGGATAATAAGATTGCAAAGCCGTTTAGTTTTTTTTTGTCTTTATGGCACAGATGCAATAAAACAGTCAAGAGCTTAATTGGAAAATCATTTTACGCTTGAATAAAGAGGAGAAATTGCTTGAGATCGGTTTTGTGTGCAATAGAAAGCGTAGTGCATCTTTTATTCTTTTAGTGTCTCACTCTTCCTTGCTTTAGCAGTTTCCAACCTTTCCAAAATGCGGTATAAAGTTTCTTTTTCATTGCCACATTGTTTTGAGGTATTTTGTTCTATTTTTCGGGGGTCGTCTGATATGTAGCCTCTTGCCTTTTTGTATTTAATCTCTCAGTTCTTTGTCTCATTAAATCATATTTGCCATTCCAATATTCTAGTATCCTGCATTAATCTGTATAGATCTTTGGCGGGTTGGGCGAAATACTCCTCTGAGTTCACTGTTCACTGGTATACAGTCTTTGTCAGTCAATTACAAAATCTCCAGTGGGTAACTCAAATATTGATTCTAATTTCTTGTGGATACATATTTTTTCAGTGCACAATATCTTGTTAGGAGGTTTACTACTGCGCGATGATGCTTCCTGCTAAGTTTCTTCAGCCTTCTTCTTTGATGGTAACTTAATGAACGTATTTCCATGAATATCTCTGGGTGATTTGTTACAGTTTTCTTTGTGCTTGTCTTGCATCCAGGTTCTTGTCTGCCCTCGTGCTCTGATTTTGGACAATCTTAGGATAGGTCGTAGGTCTATAAATGACCATTTTTTGCTAACTCATCGGCTTCCCCATTTTATTTTTCCGAATCGGGTCGTCGCATATTTTTCTAGTGGAAGAGTGATATGCGTAATAATCAGTAAATACGTAGAAGTAAATGCTTAAAAGTAAAAGTAGATATTAGGAATTGTATGCATACAGATTTACTGCGCCACAGAATTAGCGTTTGTTTTATTATTGAAAGAGGAACTGGTTGTTCTAATAAATCTCAGATTCCATATGTGAAAACATAAAAAAGTACGGTAATGCCCAGGTTTATTAGGCTATATGAAATGACGTTTAGTAAATGTTCCCTTGGCTTCCTGAAGCGTGTATCACGTTACTTCAGCGACATCGCACTCTTGAACTCTATACAACGCTTATGTATTTAGCAAGCTGGAGTATGCGACACGGGTTTGGTATCCATTTTATGCATGTGATTATTTGCAGGTTTATGGAATTCACCGTAAATTTCTTAAATATTTGTTTTATAAGTTGAATGGAATTTATCCAGAGGTTGGCATACCTCAGTTAGCATTACTGGAATGTCATGGAATGGAATCCTTGTCTGATGCTCTATGCCGTAAATTTTTAGTAAATCTGATCAACAACAAGATTGATTGTCCCTATCTTCTGGAGAGTATTACGTTCCATATTCCACTCTTACACTCTTGCAGTGAGTGCACTTTTAAGCCGCCTCTAGCAAGGGCAATCTTGATGAAACGTTCACCAATTCCAGTTATGACAAAGCTTGGAAATACAATCTATGATGTATTTTGTTAAATTATTTTCTTGTTGTAAATACGGCTTCGTCGAGTTCGAACTTCCATGTCCAGTAATTTTCATAACTTGTTCACTACTGCTAACTGCAGTGGTATGTACGATTAGAGTGATTTCTTATTTTCACTTTTGTAGTGTCTAATTCTATATTTTCTGCAGACAGTTTTGTCATTTTGCTATTGTATTACTATAAATAGGGCAATTCCCAAGCCATTTAGTATCTGCACCGTTTTTATCACCACTCTGGGGGGTTTTGGAAAATATCGGGTTATAGTATCTTCTTTAAAAAAATGTAACATGGTTGCTTCGTTACCTCTCCAAGCCAGTTTTACTGCAACTATGTGAAAAAACTTCTTCTGGAGTCCCTCTGGCGTGTCTTCGTCCCATTGTAAGCACATATTTCTATATTCGTCTGAAGTCATAGCGACAGAACTCATTTTCCGTTTTCCGGGTACAGCTTGCAACCATTTTCTCTTACTATCACGAGCCGCCCTCGCCTCCTTGAAGTTATAACTTTGAAGGGATCAATATGTCTCTGATACTCACAAAAATATTTTTCTTGTACTTACTAATTTTGCAGTAGTGTTTCATATGGTTTTAATAACACTCTTATTATAATCATTAACTTAAATTCTCGGCATATTGAATGCTTAGTCTTTCGTTGCTATTTTCTGCATCTAATTTGTAGTTGCATTCAACACAGAACGTCATAAATTATCTCTATATATAAAGCTTTGATTTTTTTGTGTTGCAGGGTATATTTTCATCAATATTTTGGTTCATAACTGCGTTTGATGTAGCACCGAAGCGACTCCTTTTGACGTCTGCAACCACAATTACTTTTTGTCAAACTGTCAAACTTTTCTTTGCAATCAGTATACATGGTTACATCATTGAAAACACGAAGCTGATAGTGAGAATTGAAAGACAGATTTGTGATTTGTTAGACTATGTGAAAGTTTTAAGAAGAGTGAAATAGTCAGTAGTATCTAATATTGCAATCGAGAGAAATTTGGAAATAATTTTACAGAACTTCGAAAACGTGTTGCCAGGCAACGAAGGCCCGGAGGACTAGAATGGTTAGAGTTTAAGCAAACTTTACGGTAAACGCTAACGCTAAATTTGACGTCACCGCGCATGCGCGTAATTTAACGTACGCCAAAGTTTAATGGATGCCCGCTAAACTATAGTAACCAATAGAAACGTTTGTCTAGATTTTGACATTTCGACATCTAATGAACATAACCCGAAATACATGCTAAATACGTTTACGGTTGTATCTGAATTGTTTTTACGACTCTTTTTCGATAAATGAAGAGCCAAGGTAACATTAAATGCCTCTAAAAAAGGTCGAATAAGATTTGACATGCATGATGATATTACTCCTCCTAACTCTCCTATGGGAAGTTGTTGCTATGAACCCTTTACGCAGGTACTGAAAACGAGTGGAAAGAAATTTCCACAGTGCTATTCCATCAAGAATTTTTTTCAGAGCGCTCACTATGGGAGCATGCAGACAATTTAATTAAACTATTAATTTTCTGAGAAACGAACTAACAGGCAAAGCAGCATATGGATATTGGTAAATGGGAGTGCTCTTGCGATTTTCCATTTTAACCATAAAATAATCATATTTCGAATTCCTATTTTTCGATATTTTCAAAAACTAATTTAAGGTACTTCTCTCTGTCTAAAAGATTCATGTCAATCTCTAGCCGCCACAGGTGATCCTATCCCAGCCATCTGGGTATAACAGACACTGTGGTTGGCATTTAATTGGGTAGAGCTCCGGCTCGGCCGCGGACCGTCTTACAGGTTGGAGAAATCCTAACACGGTCGGGTAGCGTTGGCCACCCAGCGCTATCTCGCCAGGAGGTGCCTACCCTATCCCTACCTAGTAGGGCAACGGGCGGCGCACTTGGCGTTTTCATGGGTGGTAGGCGGAATTTTCTGCTGACCGTTGCCTGTGAGGGGATGTGATGTGTTGGGCAATTTTTGCATTCATGTCCATGCGACACAGGTGGGTTGAAAGCGGACCCTAGCGTTCAACTCTAGCCGCCACAGGGGATCCTATCCCAGTCATCTGGGTAACAGACACTGTGGTTGGCATTTAATTGGGTAGAGCTTCGGCTCGGCCGCGGACCGTCTTACAGGTTGGAGAAATCCTAACACGGTCGGGTAGCGTTGGCCACCCAGCGCTATCTCGCCAGGAGGTGCCTACCCTATCCCTACCTAGTAGGGCAACGGGCGGCGCACTTGGCGTTTTCATGGGTAGTAGGCGGAATTTTCTGCTGACCGTTGCCTGTGCGGGGATGTGATGTGTTGGGCAATTTTTGCATTCATGTCCATGCGACACAGGTGGGTTGAAAGCGGACCCTAGCGTTCAACTCTAGCCGCCACAGGGGATCCTATCCCAGTCATCTGGGTAACAGACACTGTGGTTGGCATTTAATTGGGTAGAGCCTCGGCTCGGCCGCTGACCGTCTAACAGGTTGGAGTGATCCTAATACGGTCGGGGGAGTTGCCACCAGACGGCTCCCTCTACGCTAAGGCTCTTTAGCGTTGTGCGTGCTATCTGGTAGGGAATCGAGTGATTGATCCCGACGGTTACCCATCAAACGGGAGCAAGGGAACTTGCTCAACATGGGAAGTAAGGGGGAGGGGGAGCCCACCGGCGGCGACCAGCCGGTCCCATCCGATAGGTGTCGGCCTCTTACGGGTGAGTGGTGTTCGGGGGGAGCAATGGCCGTTGCTATAGCTTGCTATTTTGCCCCTTGAACTGCTGGGCGGGTGCTTGCACCCCACGGTGAGCCGGCGTTCTGGTCGCATACTGTTGAGCCCGGACGGCAACAAAAGCCCTCTTTTTATGCTGCGAATAGAAGGCTAGGTAGCAATCTCGACGAAGCACAAGAAAAAGCTTTTTGCCCCGAGTGACACATTATTTTTTCTTCAAGCGCTAATTAACAAGATATGCTTTTATCTAAATAACGATTGCACGGTAATCAATGAAAACAACAAACATTTAAAAAGTATTTACGTGATTGCCAAAGATCAAAATGCGTGCTCAACCTGCGCACAAAGAGATTTGAAAGTGTTTTTCGAAACATACAACATGCTTTTTAAGCGCACATAAGACATTTCCAACTGTCTGAATTTAATTTTGACATTTATAGTCAAAACAACGACAAGGGGCAACATTTTGTCACTAGTAACATAATCCTTTCTGTTATTGTACTAGGTATAGTAACGAAATGTGTGCGTTTAGTAACAAAACGTTACAATTATGAGACGCTTGAAGCTCTTTCACAACAACAACTCAAGAGGGAGGGGGGATTAAATTGTGAAAAAACATAATTTGGCAATAAAAAAAACATGTCACCCCACTCTGCTGTTCAAAAAATAATTTTGTTGGGAATTACATTCCTTATTTTGTTTATTTTAAATTCAGTTCTTATTAATATTTATGTACCTGCATCTACTGATTACACAGAGGGGATTTTCCCATGTACCTGATATCACTGACGTCACTTCGACGTTTTATTAGGGGTACGTCCTGTGTACTTTCTAACCCTACACTGAATCATTAGTTGCAAGGTATTTGCTTATCATAGTAATTAAGCTAGTAATAGAAGGTAATATAAGACCAACAAAAATTGTACATCAGACAGTTGCAAATACCACCCTCAAGCGAAAGGTATCGACTCCAAGTTTCAATTTCGTCGTGAGCGGGTTAACTTGTAATACATTAAATTTGCTTGTAAGGCAATCGACAAACTGTGCATATTTTGATTTAAAGTAACCTGTGTAAATATAGTGTAAATAGTGACCACACGTGCCTTTTATTTACAACGGGTTAGAATCGCAAAACATAAGTCCTTCAAACCAGGAGGAGTTCAAACATTGCGATTCTAACCCGTTGTAAATAAAAGGCACGTGTGGTCACTATTTACACTATATTTACACAGGTTACTTTAAATCAAAATATGCACAGTTTGTCGATTGCCTTACAAGCAAATTTAATGTATTACAAGTTAACCCGCTCACGACGAAATTGAAACTTGGAGTCGATACCTTTCGCTTGAGGGTGGTATTTGCAACTGTCTGATGTACAATTTTTATTGGTCTTATATTACCTTCTATTACTAGCTTAATTACTATGATAAGCAAATACCTTGCAACTAATGATTCATTGTAGGGTTAGAAAGTACACAGGACGTACCCCTAATAAAACGTCGAAGTGACGTCAGTGATATCAGGTACATGGGAAAATCCCCTCTGTGTAATCAGTAGATGCAGGTACATAAATACTAATAAGAACTGAATTTAAAATAAACAAAATAAGGAATGTAATTCCCAACAAATTTTGTCATTTAAAACATTTTTAATGCTTCCTCTTGTAAAAAAATAATTTACCGATTTAAAAGAAAATTTATTTTTAAAAAAAAATATCTTTTAGCAATTCGACAAATAAACGGAAATGGGTCATCAAAACATAAAATATATAGGTTCTCATTAAAAAACAATTAGCAATGACGTCATCACTCTTACATGGATCACTTTATATATTCAGATACTACATCAGAAAACGTAGAATCAAAAATTCAATTTGATCTTGTTTTCCAAAAAACCTATATTTACCTCGTTATCGATTTTAATCCTTCCTTTTTGTTCGGTGAATTTAGCGTAGGCTAAATGTTTGCTTAAACTCTTTTTTGCAAACTGACTTATGCTATTGAATAACGTACATTAAATTTAGCGTTGACTTTAGCGTACGTTATGCTTGAACTCTCAGTTATTGCCAAATGGCAACACGTTAAGTTCTGTCAAAATATTTGCTTAATTTGTCGAAGAGAAGGATTATTTTATATAAATCCATAACACCTTTATTATAAGATGCATACTTACACCTAGGTACCTTTATGCAGGTACTTGCAATAACTATATACATAGTACCTTAGCCTTAATGAAAAGAACCTAGAAAAATCATTAGCGGATTATACTATTTCACAACTTGAGGATAATCTTGAAGTGGCAAATGATAAAATCGAAGAGAACGAAGAGGTACTAACATGTGGCAACAAAATCCAGATGGAAGATTTAAGAGAAGAAATAAGCAAATTAAAACAATTATTCACCAAAGAAATGAGTGAAGTAAAAGCAATTCTGCATGATACAAAATCAACACCAAGTGCTGTTGCTGAAAATAGTATTAACGCATGTAATTTAGAAAATACTAAAAACGATACACCTATAGAGACATCTATAAATGGAAAACCAAAGCAGAAAATTGAAAAGCAGAAAGGCAATGCAAATAATCGTAAGAAAACTAACAATCAAAACGCCATAGTTCAGGAAATATATTCCGACAATAAAACAGAAACTAGAGTAGAGACCATTACAGAAATAATACAATCGGATGACGAAGTGGATTCGGAAAAAGAAGAAACTGAACAAAAACAACAGACACGTAAAAGGATCATCGGAAATAGTAATGAGAACGTTGCTTTTAATCGAACGCACAGAAAATGGATTTACATTGATCGCTTTAGGTCCAATTACACAGATCGTGAACTTTTACAATTTATACAAAAGAAATTTAATATAGAAGACTTAATAATTGAGACATTCTCGAAAAAAGATTACTACTCTAATGAAAACTATGTCGCCTTTAAAGTAGGATTTCCAGCTTCTACCAAAGATGATATATTATTTGACCCTACTAACTGGCCGACCAAAATAAATGTGCGGTTTTTTCGATGGGAAAATAGAAAAACATATTATAAAAATGGTAAACATTTCAAATACCAACAATTCAGAAGAAAAGTTGCAGATCAGTAGGTCAAATAAAAAACAAATAAAAATAAATATTTTGAATTATAATATACAAGGCCTGACGAATAAGATCGACGCCCTGCAAACCGAATTAAAGTTAAGAGACATAAATATAGCCTGTCTAACCGAACATTTTCTCACGCAGGACAAGTTGAAGTACATCAACATAAAAAATTACGAAATAGTCAGCTGCTACTGCAGAACAAATAGCACTCGTGGGGGCTCTTTAATCATGACAAAAATAGGAGAGAGAGTTGTTGAGAGAAAAGACATAATTTCGTTATCAGTCGAAAAAGAAATTGAAATATCCTCGATTGAACTGACTAACACCATCATAGTGTCAATATATAGACCCCCTTCTGGCAATTTAGAGGTATTTTTAGATACACTTACTGAATTAATATTTATATTGGGAACAGAAAGAATACATAAAAAAATATTTATATGTGGAGATTTTAATGTAAACTTTATGCTGGTTACAAAAACATCAGAAAAAATAATGGACATATTAAATGAACATAACCTAAAGCAAGTGTTTACCGAATTCTCTAGAATAACAGAAAGTAGCAAAACATTAATTGATAATATCTTTACGAATACAGAACTTTCTGGCTTAGAACGTTATACCGTTAATATCCATTTGTCTGATCACATGGCTCAGATTTTGGGGTACCTCTTGCCAGGAAAATCAACGAAACCTGTAAAAACAAAATTATTAAGAAAAATAAACATGACAGGCATAACAAACTTCAAAGAACAAATACGTATAGAACTTAACTTACCGTATGATATTACAGAAGCAGACCAGTTCTTCAACTGCTTTCACCATTCTTTTATGGCGATATTTATTGACTGCTTTCCTGAAACAGAAGTACGTATAAAAGACAAAATAGGAAACAGTGCTATTATGAATGAGGATATCAGTAAAATAAGAAACGCTCTAGATGCATGGGCAACTATTGCCAAAGCGACAAAAAACCCAAAATATTATGAAGCGTATCGCAGCCTCAAGAAAGAATACTTACAAATGGTAACCCAGTTCAAGCAGCATTGCAATTCAACAAGAATTATCAACTCCAGCAACAGGATGAAAGCCACTTGGAATGTGATAAATGACGAATTGAAGGCCGCAAATGTTTGCATTCAGGATGACAGTACACCTACGTCAGATGAACTTAACGACTACTTCTGTACAGTTGGGGAAGAAATTTCAAGCAACATAACAACGACACACTCGTTCTGTGAAATGTTACGTACCCATGAAATAGAAAATTCAAGGTCGTTTTACCTAACTTTAACAACCGCAGCGGAAGTAGATCAGATATTGTTAACACAACTGAAAGATAAGCAAACTAAAGATGTATATGGCATTTCGATCGCTTTGTTGAGGGAGGTACATAAGGAAATATCAATGCCCTTGGCTATAGCATTTAATAAATGTATGGAACAAGGAGTATTTCCAACCGTGCTCAAACTGGGAAGAGTAGTGCCTATATATAAAAAGGGAGACAAAAATGAATGTGCCAACTACCGCCCCATCAGTATCCTGCCCGCTATGTCCAAAGTTTTTGAACAGATCATCATGACACGATTAGTGAAATATTTCGAACGCAGTGGATACTTAGCACATGAGCAGCATGGGTACAGAAGAGGACGCTCCACAGTTAGTGGAATAATGGAAATTGTAAATACCATTTACAAAGCTTTCGACGATGGTATGTGTGCCGAACTTACCTTGTTAGACCTGACGAAAGCATTCGATTCCGTGGCCCACGACATTCTGCTAACTAAACTGGAGTACTATGGTGTCAGAGGACTTCCCCTGAATTTAATAAAATCATATCTGTCCCATAGACAACAACTTACAGAATGGAAGAACTCAAGGTCTCAGTTGGGAAAAATAGGCTTTGGTGTACCACAGGGTTCCATTCTTGGTCCGCTGCTTTTTTTAATTTATATTAATGACCTCCCTTACAATATTAGTGATGTTACGATGTGCCTTTACGCTGACGACACATCTTTAGTTATACAGGCACCCGATGCAGAAACCGTAGAAGAGCAATCAAAAACTGCGATGAAGGAGGTTGTGAACTGGTTTGCTGCCAACAAACTTAAAGTTAACGTCGGAAAGACCCAAAATCTTCTCCTATCTACCAAAGGCTCAGGTCAGTCGTCAGTAGTGAAACTTTTGGGCGTTACTATGGATTCTTCGTTAAGATGGCACCAGCATATCGATGTATTGGCGAATAAGCTTTCCACTGCACTGTTCGTCATTAGAAGAATTATACATGTCGCAAACCACCAAGCAGCGAAAGCGGCGTACTTTGCACACTTTCACTCACTGCTGTGCTATGGGATCCTCTTCTGGGGGGTGTCGACCGAGGCGCATAGAATCTTCGTTCTACAGAAAAGAGCAATACGGTATTTATGCAACCTTGAATATAGATCAAGCTGTAGAACGTATTTTAAAAAAGAAAATATACTTACCGTTCCATCTGTATTTATTCTATCCTGCGTCTCGTATGTTCATCAGCATGCGGAGGAATTTACCTTAAATGGGGACACGCACCTATATAACACCAGAACGCGTGGACATGTGCGAGTACCGTATCACAGACTGACTTGTTCCCAAAAAGCAATTAACCACTGGGGTGCGAAACTATACAACCACCTTCCCGAAAATTTCAAGAAATTGCCTTTGGTTGTCTTCAAGAAAAAAGTGAAGCAAATGCTCATAGAGAAGGAGTACTACGAAATTAATGACTTCTTATGCAACTTATAATAATTTTGCTTTTAATATGTTTGTGTTGTTTTGTTTGTCACATTACTGTCATTTGTTCTTTTACTTTCATTAACCTTTTATGTATATTTCCTCTATGTTTTTATCTTTACAAATATTTATTATACTTTTTTTTTTTTGACAATTGTACATATCTACATACATAACAACATGACCTTTTCTGTAATGGTTTTATTGCAAAAATATATATTATTATTATTATTATTATTATTACCTGTAGCTTATCACATAGATTGAGAAGTGAATTAACAAAACATATCATAATTATAATATTTGATGGGGATTTGTTCGTAGCCGTTAATGCAATTTTATGTTTTTTCATGAGTTAGCGGCTTATTTTTTTATATAATGATTTAAATTTTTTAATCAATTAAACACTTCATTCACGTTTCGACAATCTATTTATTGTTGTCTTCCTCAGAAAATTGTTTTATATAATTCAAATTTTTATACATTTAAGTACATTCACAAGGACATTTTAAAACTTATTTTATAAAATTTTTACATTTTCTTAAAAATTACAAAAACATTTTTTTAATTCAAACTGCCGGGCAGTTTGGGCAGTTTGAATTCAAAATATTCTCCATACACATCGTTTTGTAATTGACTAACAACATGTTGGAACCCAATGGAACGCTGTTCTATACTTTATTCCTATTGCTGTTGCTAACGTAGTCCAATCTTCCCTTTTATTAGTGCATACAACAATTCTTTCTCTATATCGTTGTGTATCATGTTTGTAAGTGGTTCTTATAACATCTTCACTACCAGTTAACACTTCTGTGCATATAGGACAAGGTAATACTTCTTCATTTGCAGCTGTAGTTAGCAAATTGTAGCATTTTGTTTGAAGTAAATGCATACAAGGCGACAACTTTTTTACAGCATTCCTTGTCATTGCTGGCCGACAAATACTATAATTGTCTTTAAAATAAATTATTTGCACCAAACTTAACGTAAACGCACTTAAACCAAATGCAAATAGTTCGTAGTAACTACATAAATACATATACAAATTTTGACGTCTAACTTCATAATTTTATAAGCCTACTTGAAAACACAGTTTAGCAGCTGAATTACAATTGATACATTCTGAAATTCAATTTACTAATCTGATTTACAATTTACGTTTTCTGAAATTAAATTTACTATTCCGATTTACAATTGACGCTTTCTGAAATTAAACTCTCTAATCTGAATTGCACGTGACGGTTTCTGAACTACAGTTGGAAACGGTGTAGTGCACTAAAATTATACGTTAAAGTAACTCACATGTCAATTTTGACGGTAAAATTATAAAAACAAAACCATATTACCAAGTTTATAACGGTGATTGGAAGTAAATATTGATTTACACATCGCGAAAAGTGGTCAGGATCACAGCAATCTTTTTGACCGGTCAATCATTTAATATTATTTTTATACATTTACGAAATCCTAACATTATCCCGATTCTTACCTCGAAATCGGTCAGACTCTTGATAGCCAACAACAGCGCCAGTCCCAAAAAGAGGAAGGTGACGAGGTTCCTCGAGTCGCCGATAGATGTCACCAGCGGTATGGAACCCATTTGCCAGTCGTGCGACAGCGTTGCAGGACAGAGAAGCAGCCACCAGTTGAAGGCAGCTAAATAGCTGAACGTTAATACCCTGCGAAAAGATAAAGCGTTTTGTTAAAACGTTGTCGGTATTGACAATGTGATGCAGACGGCACGGAGAAAGACTGTTCTTTAGACTTTTGATTGCGTATTCAGTCTATTTCAAGTGAAAAATGTAGAAAAATATTCACCGTTTCGTTTAAAATAAATTGCAATGAATGAAATTGCCATAAATTTATATCCACTTCAAAAACCAAGAGAAGTATTTTTTTTTTGCATTTTGTGCAAATAAATATTGAATAACCACATTACTCTTAGAACAATATTTTTTTTCAGTTATACCTAATTCGAATTGATCTACATATAACATTTCTGCTTTAATACTTGCCGTAATGCCGCCAATATAATTTTGATTGTGATTAACTTAATGCAATATACTACTTCAAACAAGAGATTGGTCCAGTTGAGTTAAATATTGACCTGTAAATTCAATACCCTGAAAATTTATTTAGTTCAGCCCGTAAGGTATTCAAAATAACTTTCCTAATGTTCAGATATAATGCTTCTAACACGTTAATTCAATCATTTTTCAAGATAAACTAACCAGGTTGTTAGTGTTACTATGCAGATAAGTGTCTTTGAATTTATAGGAATTTAAGTGAATTCATTCATTAAACGCAATATCGTAGAGGTACTTACAATGAAGGTAAATACGATATTTATAAGGGAATTTTTTACGTTTATCGCACAGCAGTGCAAGATCAGCACTGATTAAAAGTTTATATTTGCATTCGCAAAATATAATCATTATACGACGATTATTATGCATTAATATTCCACAAAGAAGTGAATATTGTTAGTGGCTCAATGAAACTCTTCGTAATAATGATATATTAGGCCTATCATTTATGTCGGCGATACCCGGTGCTATACCGTGAGAAAAGTTGGGAGCTATGGATTGCATTCTGGGCGACTGGAAATGGGTGGGACTTCAGCTATAGGCGTACCTACGCACAAGGTCTCAACACAAATTTGTTAACGATAGGCGAATCATCATAGCTCAGTGGAAGTAAAGTGAGCGAAATATTCTTTTTCTAGTTAGAGCTCACTCTTATATTGCTATTGATGGTATGAACAACAAATTAAAAACCAATTACATAAGTGAGCTATTGTAAACATGATTTAAGAAGTTTGTAAAACTAATATTAAATCCAATATTACATTTGCATTAGTGAAAAGGGAAATAATAAGACAATACTCATTTGATAACTAAAAAGCGCAATAAACTGCCATGCGTATCATGATTTGTTTTTATTCATACTTATTTTTTATCGAATTTAAGCAGTTTTAAAAGTCAATAATCAAATAAAATAACGAACATAGATTCTAACAATCCTAACAATAGTAAATGAAGTACCTAAACGTTGATAAATAGCATATTATTGAAAAAATATTTATACCGGATATTTATTAACCAAATTCACAAAATTCCATCCGACGGTAAATAAAAACAAGACAATAACCAATGAATAAATAAAAACACACAATAACGGTGTGCAATAATAATTTGTTTTTTACATAATTGTTTTTCTGTTGAAACATGAATTCATTATAGCTTCATGAAAAATAAAATAATATTAAACGTTCTAAACTGAATAAAAATTTTCATCAAATACAAGCGATATACGTAAATAAAATTTTAGAATTTAACAAATTCCTGCTAGAAGAAACAAAAACTCAGTGAATATAACAATACAAACTTAAAAGCAATAATTGCAAACAAATGTAAAACTATAAATATAACAACAAATGCTAAAAAGAAAATTAACTATTTATTAAATGTTTGAATAACCCTCCCTCTTCGTGAGAGCAGTAACCCAGCCGCCAATAAAAATTGTGATAAACATTTCTTAAAAAATTATTCTCGCGCGTAATTGTTTGCGAGTCGATGGACGTTGTTCACCGTACCAGTATATTGAATTATTTCAAAAGGGCCATAAAAAGAAGTCGTTTGGGGCTAAATCCGGGGAGCGTGGTGGCCATTTAATAGGAACCGAATTACTGCATCCATCTTCAAAAATGGTATTTAAGAAATTACTGGGATTATGGGCATTGTGCGATGGACAACCATCCTGTTGGAACTAAGTTTCATTAAATTCAACTCGCTCCCCTACAGCGGGAACAATAGTTTGCAGTAATTATAACTACTTATTGCTGTTTAAATTTCCTTCAATAAAAAAAGGTCCGATTATTTAATCCCAAAAAATACCAGCCCACACATTTGCGCGATTTGAACGTACAATGTTTTATCGTCAGTAAATAAAATATTATTCAAAAATAATTTGTCATCCTGATATTCATTCATCACACATCATTATTTCGCAAAATTCCGTTCGATGGTAACAATCATCGGGTAAAAATTTTTGAGATATGCTGATTTTGTACGACCGATATTTATTCTTATGTAAAATCACCCTCAATATCCGGCGACGCTTTATTAAGAAATGAGCAAAGTGAATCGGACACTGGCATCGCTTGAAGTGAATGACGCATGTCTAGCGATTCGTTCTCCACACCTCCCAGTAGTTGGGATAAACATTGACCACACAGTGTTTACCCATAGAACCGTGGGGTATTTACTCAATCCCTACCGAGTGGGGCAACGGGCGACGCACTCGGAATCCCCATGGGTGGTAGGTAGGCTTGTTGGCCTGTGCGGGGGAACGATGCATGGGCAAACTTCCCGAAACCAGGTGGGCTTAATGCGGACCCTAGCAGACAGCCCTAGCCGTTAGTTGTGAACCTATCCCAGATCTCTGGGTAACGGGCACTCTGGCCGGCGTTCTAAATGGGTAGAGCTTCGGCTCGCCCGCGGACCGTCTTACAGGTTGGAGAGTCGGTGGGACGATCATAAGACCCTAGCGTTGCCCACCCACCGTTATCTCGTCGGGAGGTGCCTACCCCATCCCTACGTAGTAGGGTAACGGGCGACACACTCGGCGATTTTATGGGTGGTAGGCGGAATTTTCTGCTGACCGTTGCCTGTGCGGGGATGCGATGCGGTGGGCAAACCATCCGACACAGGTGGGTTAAAAGCGGATCCTAGCGTTCAACTCTAGCCGCCATTAGGGGATCCTATCCCACACAGAGAGAAGTAGTTTCTAATCGCAAGAAAACACACTTGCTTGAGTAAATATCATTAACAGAAGTATTTTATTTCTTGTTTATAGAATACTTGCTAATCCCAATACACTTGTTGCTCTTGTTGGGACTAAACTGTTTTCTTAGAATGTTTCTTGGATTAAGAAATGAATTCCTTGTTTGAAAGAAGAGCCGACTGTGAGCCAAATAATTTAGTATTTGGAAAATTAAAATAATGTGATTGGTTTCATAGTACACGTGATGATACCACTGCTATGCGTTGTATTTATTGCTATCGGTTACTTAAACTGTAGTAGGGTGGCTGACGCCGTAATTTCTGGAAATATCTGGATTTCGTTGCTTTACGCTGTATTAGTCACAAAGACCTGACAAAGACGTTCGCTTAGTGTTAGGTTGTTAGTGCGAAAAGAAAATTACATAGGTATATTGGTAAGTACAAATAATTTTAATACTTATAATTTTATAACTATGTATGTGTTTGTGTATTACTACAAGACATTGATGCATTTATATACGATTTGCAGTAAATATGTCTGAAGAATTATATGTACGGCTGAGGCAGAAAGGCCATTTTGTATGGGCTCAATTTAAGAAAAATTTTGAAGATGCCGTGAAACAAGGTACATGTATCATGCAGGCATATATTATTTTCATATTAAATACATATAAATGGTGACGTTACGCGTTTCAGATATTCGCCAAAGTCGCATTTGCAACCGCTGTACGTTGGTTTTTCTTTCTAACGTCTATAAGTATGTAACAAACGGCAAAATAAAACTAGACTTATTCAATATGATTTATAGTGTAGTGTTTGCCAAAAAATGCTTCTTTTGACAGTTCGTTATTTCTGGCAGTAAATTTTTTACCATAAAGTTTAAGATATATACAGGGTGTTACAAAAGTAATGGACTGGTTTAATAATTTTAACGTTTCAGTATTTAAGCTTTATGGAAAATTACCTGAGTAGAAGTAGGGATTTAAGTGAACTATACTATCATGACGTTTTCTTTGATCGTTTTCAAGGTAGAAACGTATTGATTCGGCTAATGAGAGCTAGATCCAAGTCATTCGGCCAATGAATGCAAGATAGAAATTGTTTCTATGATTGAAACTTCTAAACGTAAAATGTTGCACTTTTTTCAGAAACAATAAAGGTTAAGGTCATTACCTGATTTAAATGTAACTTTTATATACAGGGTGTTTCGCGATGAAGTGACAATATTTTAAGGAGAGGTCTAGGAAGCCAAATTAAATTAAAAAAATGCCAGATAAATTCAGTCATAAAGGATAGGCAGATATGATGTTTAATTCATGTTTCGCAAGAGCTAATTTTTCAAAAAGAAGGAAACTAGATCTCTAAAACAAATGAAAATCGGACGCGAACATATGACCTTATTTTGCTTCATTTGGCTTCGTAGGCATGTCTTTAAAATATTGCCATTTCCTCACAACACACCTTGTATAATAATTTGTAACAAGACTGTTTTTACAATTAATATGCTACTGACCCGTACTCACACGTAGACAACTACAATAGTGCTATTTTTTAAAATATTTATATAAAAAATAATAACATGAATACTCAAAACTGTGACACTAATAATAGAAAATAATTCGAAAACACCTTACCACAAAATTTAAAAAAAGTTTTTGGTAAGGTGTTGAATTTTCAACTGATCACTCTCGTACTCTCATAGCACAATAAATATCTACTGTCACGTTTACATATTTTCTTTTCACACACTTACAGTCTTACATACATTTAAGAAGCTGTAACCGCACATAGAAAAGTAAAAGGCGAAATAAATAATATTTTGTACTTTTTCTCCTATTTATAAAGTAACAGAAGTAATTGTTGCAGTAAGAACTACATTGAGCATACCCGATAACATTGATATTCGGTTTAAAGACAAGGACGGAGCCGTTATACCAAATAATTTCTTAATTCAGTTTTTGAACATAAGCGGATGTGGTGCCATATTAGAAATCGAACAAGAAAACGTAGATATCATTAGTTTGGATGTAGCATCTAGTAGTGCATCCACTGTTACGCTTGAAGTGGATCAGGCTAACTCACCGTTGAGTGAGTCTTCATTTAATATATCTATTAACACAGAGAATGCTGACGAACCAGCTTTACCCAGCACACCTATACAGGTACTACTTTAAAATACCAAAACACGAAATGTATACTTTTTTTTTAGATTGAAGCTAGCTGTTCAAAAAGCGTAACTACCATAAAAGATAGGTACAATTTTCCTGATTTTGACTTGAAAACGTTGTTGGAAACAACTCCCCTAGGTAATAGCATTTTGAACCATTATAATACCCACTATTTGTTGGATAATCGCAGACGCACTAGACTTGTAGACATTATTGTTAAACACATTTACAATTACTTAGTGAAAAAGTAAGTATAGACTTTGCTGACACGTATTTAATATATAATTATTCATTTAAAATTTCTAGTCGACTGAAGCACCATGAATACAACATTTTAACCGCAAAAATAATATCGCTTTTCCCAACAGAGAATCCTCTTACCTATTATGTTCCTGCCGTAAAAAAATGCCAAAATAGTAAAAAAAAACATATTCCAGCCAAAGGAAAGCTAACTGATAAATGCAAAAATCTGTTATATATTGGGGAAGATTGGAGAAGGAAAAAGGAGAACAAAAATATAAGCGAAGGCGATCCATTGCTATTGGACACAGGTAAATGTACATATATAATTATCTGTCAGAAGCAAATTTGGTCGTCAAAATTTTAGATGAAGTACAAGATGCAATTACTTGGCTGAAAGTTCGCTGCGAACCATGGAGTGAAGTATACGAAAAATGGAAGTTAACCTATCCTGCAAGAAAACGAGATGGTTCTCTTAATGTGAGCGATTATTTAAAAAACTGGCCCATTCTCCTAGATAATAGATCGGATTGTTTAGTAAGTGCTTTTTCTCATATTCCCTAAAATATATAGATTGTCAATTAATTTTTTGTTAAAAAAAAACAGACAATGGAAAATAAACCTCTTTTTAGATCAACTACGACTTTGATCAACTTTTTCCTAATTGCGGTTTAAACCTACTTAATAGCTGGAACGATTTTTTTGAAAAAATTTACGGTTTATCGGAAAGCAAGAGTGATACTACTCAAGAACTATATAACACAATACAGGAAACATCAGAAATTGGTAAGAAGTATTTAGAATACATACATTTGCTTTAAAATATTGAAATGCTTCTCTTTAATTTCTTTCAGGTTCTAAAGTTGCTTTGCAACTTTTTATGTTACCGCATCTACTTCCACCCAAAGGGAGAAAACGCACAGCAACCGGTCACTGGAAATATTCAATTCAAGAATCCATTGACTCAATCATCATTCACGCAAAGGTAATGTGAAATTCCATAATACATAAGTAGATAAGTGTAGGTATTACCTTCTCTTACAGAGCGCTGCAGAAGTAGATTTTCTTATTCAACGATCGAAGGAAACAGCGGCAGCTAGAAGCAGTACCCTACAGCCCTTCATTATAGTTGAAGGGTCTTGTTTAGCGACAATCAATAATATATACATTATTATTGATACAGTGAGGTACCACTTCAAAGATACTCTTATTGCACTAGACATTTGCTTTAAAATATTCCATGCATTTCGAGCAAGGTATCCAGAACCATCAGAACATATATGGACTCTAGTTCAAAATCATATTTATAAAATAAAAACTAGTGAAGATAAAGTTTTTCCCTATATGATGCATTATTATGCGAATCTATAATTTAGTTTTTAATTATAATATCCGTTAGGTACTGCTACGTCTGAATTCTATTTTACCTAGTTTAAGTATTACTAGTTTATTTAGTTTACTATTATATAGTATAGAATAGAATTATTATTTATTTATATATTATAGCAATGTATTCTTGTTGTGGCATATCATTTTCAGTAGTAGACAAACTTATTTTACACATGGAATATGCGCATAAGATAAACTCATATAGATGTTCGGTAGAAAACTGCTTTAGAAATTTTCACACTCGTTCAGTCTTTAAAAAACATTTATTATCTCATAATCTTTTGCAATCTGAGAATCTATCGTGTCATACCGATATATTTAGTAGTCATTCTACAACAAATATAGGTGATACAAATAATATTAATCAGAATAACACAATTCCGGATAATACACCAACTATCTCCCAACCCCTTGATGTGAACCAATTTGTAAATGAATTTATTGACCTTCTACAGCAATCGGTTCTTGAGTTTCTCACTAAATTGTACAGTAATATAACTCTTCCACGAAACTGTATACAGTTTATAATATCATCGTTCGAAGATTTCTTGTCAAACGGTGTCCTTCGCTTCATATTGCAGCTTATAACGTCCATCGAAAACGACTCAATTGTGGTAGAGAATATATCCTCGATAGACTTTAATTTTGTTAAACATTTAATTACTTTACTTCAAAATTCTTTTAAAGACTACAATACAGATTCCAAAAGAACTAATTTGTTTCAACGCTCACAAAAAATGATTAAGCCACAACAATATCGAATCGGTGTCACAAATGATGTTAGTAGGAGGGGCTCCAAAGCATCCCTTGTATTAAAGACAGTAAATTGTGCTTATATTCCAGTGCAACAGACTTTGAAATTGTTTCTTCAGCTGCTTCCATGAGAATTTGAAGCCTAAACATCATTTTATGATCCATTACCCTGGCCTTATAAAATTAGTAGGACCCTTGTCTAATTTGTCATCAATGAGATTTGAAGCTAAACATCGTGATCTAAAGACTATTGCTAACAATATAAGAAGTAGAGTAAATATTCCTATAAGTATAGCAAACAGATTACAATATCAATCGTGTTATAGATATTTTGGTGATTTTGGTTTAAAAGAAAATATTAAAACGGGACCTTCTACCCAAATAAATATTTCAGCATTTGAGGATATCCTTGCTAAGTATTATAGTATACAGTGGTACGAAATTAACGGCTTGATGTACAAAAGTGGGTTCGTATTGTATTACGCAGATTTTAACGGAGTTCCTCAATTTGCAAAAATTGAGACTATACATATTGATAAAGAATTATCTAAAAAAGTTTTATTTTATTGTTATGGATACGACACGATATCATTTCAATCACATTACAAAGCATATGCAGTTAAGTTAGGAAATAAACCATTATTAGTCTCTTTCGAAAATATTCGTAGTATTTATCCTACAATCGAACATGTGCTTTCCAGTCAAATTGTTGTAGCATTACCAAAGTATAAACCATAAATGTATTAAGAAAACCTTTTAGTAAGTTTATAGTTTTTTGTTACATTAGTTGTTACATTATTGTCTTATGAGTTGTGATAAATATAAAAATAGAAAATTACTATATATAGGTATATTATTTTGTTTTTTATTCATCCTGCTACATTAGCATTAGCAGTTTGTAAATTAAAAAAATCCAAGATGAGATATTGTTTCCTAATTCTGTAATATCTAAGCCATTGGGATATCTTGAAATGACTCCGTTATTTAATGTGATATTTTTCTTATCGATTCGTCTAGCTTTATTTGCAATGGTGCTATAGCGATACGTCATGCAGTTAAAGAAATATTGTTTATTTCTATCTTACAAATAGATATGTCTATTATTACTTATCGCTAACGCGCCAGTCGCACCTGATTCGTAGTCCAAAACTAAGTATAGAAAAATATTACGTTATTGAGTGGAATTCATTAATTGCTCGTGTACACCTTTGCGTTAGAAATGTAGAGCTGCATTCACACTTGCGGGTGGCAATGGCAGTAAATGTATTGTGTACTATACATTACAACTATAGCCACCCGTAGATATGAATGCAACTAAATTCTTCCCACAGGTAAGTATATGATTTACGCCAAGTAAGGATCTAGTTTACCTCAAGTAAGTATCTAGTTTAATTCAAGAAAAGAATTTTTATAGTACGATGCGTAACTATTAATACAAGAAAGAAACATTTGTTACAAGATATTAAAAGTCTTGAATTAAAAAGACAAATTTCTTGGATGTATCTTGTTGGTAATCAAAAGAAAATGAAGTGCTTGCACAGAATAGGAAACTAGCTTCTTCCAAGAATTTGCTTTCTTAATACCAAGGACAGGTTTCTTGTTATAAGAGTTGGCAGTGTTGAATTATCAAGAAATTAAAATACTACTCCGGAAAAAATATTTTCTTGCTTATATATGAGAATGAGAATTACTTAAATTTAGTGAGTCTTACTTGCTTGTAGAAAACACTTCTCTGTGTGCAGTCATCTGGGTAACAGACACTGTGGTTGGCATTTAATTGGGTAGAGCTTCGGCTCGGCCGTTGACCGTCTAACAGGTTGGAGTGATCCTAACACGGTCGGGGGAGTTGCTACCAGACGGCTCCCTCTACGCTAAGGTTTTCTAGCCTTGTGCGCGATATCTGGTAGGGAATCGAGTGATTGATCCCGACGGTTACCCATCAAACGGGAGCAAGGGAACTTGCTCAACATGGGTAGTAAGGGGGAGCAATGGCCGTTGCCATAGTTTGCTATTTTTACCCCTTGAACGTGGCTGGGGGTGCTATGCACTTCACGGTGAGCCGGTGTTCTGGTCACATACTGTTGAGCCGGTCGGCAACGCAGCCGCTTTTCCCTGGTATAGGCGAAAGCCTCGGTACATGATGATAAGTAGCTTTAATCACCCCAGTACGGAATGAGGGTTTCGTTGATTTATTTCAAATTGAAAGTTGGAGCTATTGATAGCTTTTGTAATAGTTGGACAGAGGTCGAAAATACCGGCGCACAGTGGTCTCGAAGACGACAAAACCTTAATCTTTTCAACTTATCCCAATGGAAAATGGCTTTTATTTTCAGTATATAGGATAGTTAGCCACTACATTTCAGTTGCCTTAGACATCGAATTTTTTTTTTTATTTCACTATTCTGTTTTGAAGTATACGATTAGAAATGATAACTTTTATGATAATTTTTGTTTGTTTGATTTTTTTTTAATCTGTATCTATGTAATAAATTAATAATTATATGTATATAATAAATGAATATACATATTTTTATATATTTGTGGCATATTATTAAATGACAAATAATTTATTAATAATAATTTATAATTTTTAAAATATGTGCTGAAATAAATATAATTTTAAAAAAGCGTAGTTTTTAAGCGCGGGCGCGCGCAGCCTTATAACCTCGTAAAATACGTAGTATAAACTCCAAAGAGAAGATACTGATGAGTTTCAGCTGCGATAATCTGCGATTTTGGAATAGATGTGCGTGCAAGTACAGATGTCCAAGTAAAGACTGGACCTTTGATCATAGCCTTATTCGTCATTTTAGAAAAAAATATTTTCTATAATAGTTTTATAGAAATTAATGTTGCATAACTTAAAAATATTTCTGACTATACAGACTGTCCCAAAAGTAGGTAACAGTATACCTACCTCACTATTTTAAATAAAACACCCTGTATATTGTTCCATTTTTGAATTCTACGATGAAAACTAATAAGACTTTATGCAAGCTATTATATGTCTATCTTTAATAATAACGCTGTTATTTACCTTAAAAGAATGACCCCGATCTGAACCTTCGTCTAAGGAGGCGTAGTTGGCGTTTGTATTTAACATCCATATTTTAAATGCTACAAATGCTCACTTGCAATTAGTCTCATGCGACAACGAACATTTTTATCGATGTAATTGTATACAGCTGTCCCTGATCTTCATCCCCGATTTGCCTTCCTTTAACGTAGGGTGAGTGGTAGGTTTTAAATACCTCTTCCCACCCCCCTCTTCCTCACTTTTATATTAATGTTTTTTTTAAATTATAATATTTACATTAAAGTTGTTTTGCGTCATTTTGAGTTTTTCTACTGAAAAATTTAGTACAATTGGGGTTTTGTCGCGTTTGGGTCGATTTGAAACCACTGTGCGGCGTCTGCTTGCCGTTAAACGGCGACGACATATTGCGGAGTAGAGATGGTATATCGAATGGTGAATGTTATTTGCATTAGACACTGTAATATTTCGTTACATTTAGGCATAGATCTAAGCATAAAAATTTGACGTAAATACTGAAATATATTACGCACAGGATTTTCATTCAAACATGACCGCGTGTTATGTATTGCCATAAAATTATTTATGTTATCGATTTTATGTGTAGGTCATGGCAAAATCAAAAGTTGAAATTTGCCGGCCATTGCAAAAACAAAAGCAACGTCTCATAAATTTTCCCTGTTGTTACATTCAAGCTTAAAAGTTTTTGTGCTGTCTATATCTTACTGCTGAATATGCTCGCTATACATGTATTGTACATATTTCAGTGGTTCAGCGATACGTTGGAGCAGCAATAAAGGAAAAAAAAACTCAGTATGTATATATCCCCTTAGCGGGCTGGATATTTTAGATTTGATCTAACTGGATCGCAAAAAAAGGGAGCGTTTGCATTCGTGCAGGCAGGAAAATATGTCGGAGAACGGAGGAACATACGAGAGTAAGATACCGGGGGAGGAGAGTTTGCCATGTTTTTTAGACTTCGAATTCGGATATTCCGCAGTAGGGGAGATTGCAAGGGTACGGAAAGTAGAGGTATACGTATAAAGAAGGCTGTGTTATCTTGGCACAGGTTCAGAAGAAGGATTTGTTTATTTTACAATAACTGCAGAGGATATGGAATTGAAGCGAGTGATTCCTGGGAACATTCCTGTGATTCTGTCCCATATAACATATGTAACATTTTTTTCATATTATATGTGGGGAATATACTATACAGGGGCGACGCATTTAATAATTTTGAAACGTCTAAAGATTGTTGAAATTCTAGAATTTTACAAATTCTAAGGAGATAATGTTGGGAGGCAACAGTTTTAATAGTTTGTGTAAAGAAGTATTTGCAAAAAATGCATATAGGATGAACTTAGCTTAATGGATGGGAGAACTGGCTAGCTCTTAAGGGTAGGAATTGATAAAACTTCCTACAAAACTATAAAAATCAACGAGGGCATTACGGTACGTTTGAGAAAATACCAATTCATGAGTCCAGAAAATAGAAGAAAGAAATGGAGAAAGCACTAAAAAGGAAAAACGTGACAATGATTAGGGAACCACAGGTACGTTCCCCTTCCACGTTACAGATAATAGAGAATTGTAATTCAGTAGGAAAGAACGAGACGGCAGGTATCAATATTGCCTAAGTAATATTTGGATCTTTGATTGCTTTTGATAAAGTTGCTCTGGCATCTACGGTATTTCTGAGATTTAGAATGTTTTATGTTTATTATACTGTCACTTTGTTTTTGTTTTGTGTATTTTATTTTCTTTTCAGGAAAGCAGTATTCAATATAATAGAAGCAACTTGAAAGCGGCGAAACATTTCTTCTGCATTACAACAATCAAGGGGTAGGTATATCTGGGTTTCTAAAAGTTCTTTAAATGTTTTTACTGTTTCTGCATTAATCCTTCTAACAGATTTTATTGTTGTTTCAGGTGCATCATAATTGGATTTCAGGTATTTTATGATTTGGGCTCTGTGATCTGACAAGTGTAGTTCTACAGTTACGTTTTCAAGTGTGGATGGATCATTTGTGAAAATATTATCAATTATTGTAGCTGTTGTGTTATACACACTCAAACACCGATAAGGAAATCGCACGGTACTGACCATCAACAACTGCTAGATGAACTTAAGAGGACACCCCATATAGGGATGGTTCAGAAATTTTACCTAGATACCAGTTATAATACCAGATAAGAAGGAAGAAATGGCCTTTCGATAAGCAGCAAGGATACGACGGTGTTCCAGGCTGTGGTGTCGCAATTCGTTATTGTGTCAGAGAAGTAGAAAGATGGTCCGAGTCAGGTAAAAGCGTCGCTACCTTCTCCTACAACCAGGTAACACTTAAAGCGATCAGCTTAGCAAGTGCTGCTGGTTTGGGACTGCATAAGCATCCTAAATGAGGTGGGCACCCAAAGGAAACTAACATTAGCCTGCGTTCCCAGCCACATGGGCGTGAAGGGAATTGAGGCGGCCGACGATCTGGCCAGACGAGGCTTGTCGAGTTCATTTGTAGGAGCTGGACCTTCCTTCGGTATTATTAAATCGCAAATTAGAAACACCATCAAAGAAAGAACACAGAACAAGTCAAATGAATGAATGGTGGCAAAAGTCACCAGGACAAAGACAGACAAAAGAGTTGTTAATAAGAGAACAGAGGCCTGAGTTTACTAAAGATCTAAAGACCGGGCCCGGCTGAGCTAAAGGCCCGTTCGTATCTCTAATTGGAACACGGATAATCACACTGATTACACTGTATTAGAAAATCAAACCACTTTGATTGTTGTTGCCTAGTTACTACTACAAGCTGTCACTATAATTATTATAAATACATAAAATTAATATATTTCTTAAAGGTACAATCGATAAAATAAAATGCCTGGTTAGGAAAAAAAAAAAATTGGCGGCTTGAATACGTTTTCGTAATACGATTAAAAAAATCAATAATCGACTCATTGCTCTACACAAGCACAGAGCGTATGCATGTACATTTTCTATAAAACCGCATTTTGTCATCGGTTTTAACAAAAACACACGTGTATAATGGTGGTATGTATTAGTGGTGTCGGTGCTTGTCCGGGATAAATTTTATTCGCGTTTTAGTGAATTTGAGGCGCGATGCTATTCTCTGTGCCGCTCGACAATAAAATTCATTACGAAATAAATGGTATTGTGCGTGTTCCACTCCAATTTAGGTATTATTTTAGCGGATCGTCCGTATGTGTGCTCGATGCTTTTCGTGATTAATTTTACTGCCGGCTTACCAATATGCACGCATATATTTATGTCGCCACCAATAGTAATTGTTTGAGTGATATGTGGCGTAATTTCTGTACGAATTTTACAAATGTATATTTCCGGCTGAAAATCAAATATTTTATATATCGTTAGTGCATTCTAGAATATTCGTTTTTGATTGGGCAATATTTTGTAGCACTTCTATACTTTAACCCTGGTTGGCGTTTCCTCGGTTTCCTTTTGTTTTCTACATTTAGTCTGCTCTTGCCCGGTATGTTTAAAATTCCATAACCATTTTACCTAATCATAACAAATCTCGAAAAATTTCCTGGACTAATATATTTCTGTTAATATTATATATGAAAACTGTTTTAGTAGTTTTCTATAATTTTAAATGAGAGTATCGGCTTTTTTCTTCTACAATTGTATCGTAACGACCCACACCGTATATTATAAATTTCTTTTAATATATTCATTTTTCTTATAGTCCTCAAAAGATGTTAATATCAGCTCTTCTAAATAATATGTAGTTCTTGGTACTCTTGCAGATCATATTAACGGTTTAATACGAATATCCGGTCTGAGTGTTCGATGAGCGCTCGCACTAGATCGGCAGTTTTTATTTCGTTATTCCTTTAAAAAATTCCGTTTAAACAGTTTGACTTGATTTCAGTTTTGTTTGTTTGTTTGTTTGTTATATCCCACTTTGTTATTTTTTTTTTAAATTAGTGTGTTTCTCTTATTTGTTTTATTATATAGATTATTAAGTTCAGTTTTGTGTTTTATTAACATTCCCCCTTAATATTACCAGTAACCTCGCTTACGTCGAACCAATAAGGTTTTAATAAATAAAACAACCCGTTAGTGATAGCGGGGTGTTACAGAATTTAGGAATTACATTTATTTTTAAACATTTCGAAAAACAATTGTTGTCTTCGTCAGTAAGGACAGCTTATAATCAACTGCTTCATTATAAAACAATATCACTTAAAATTAAAATTTAGAAACCACTGATTATAAGCTGTCCTCAGGAATTACATCGGCTTAAAAGAGTTCTTAAGAGAACACAGGCCTGAGTTCAATAAAGACCTACTGAGTAAAGATAGAAAGACTGTCAAAGTGATAGTAGGTCTGTTAACTGGTCATTGTAGACTAAATAGGCATATGTATAACATAGACTTTGCAGAGGACGCTAATTGCTGATTCTGTCAAGAGGAGAAAGCAACCTCAGTTCATGTGCTGTGCCATTGTGAGGGCCTGGCGAGGACAAGGTTTCTGGTACTGGGGGTGGAGAACCCCAGAGCGAATAGCTACATAAAGGAGTCGCTCTCATAGATGATAGACCTAATTACGAAGGCAAAATTTGAGGGCGCCTTCTAGGAGAAGGAAGATCACAATAGGCCTGAAAAGGTCGCGGTGAAATAAGTGACAAAACCATCCCAATCCCAATCTAATCTAACTTTCTGTAAGATTGATAAATCTTTCTGGGTTTTATTTATTTCATTTATTTATTTATTGAGTTAACTTTATGGCATATAATACGTATATATGTACATACATGCATACACAGGATATGTAAAAAAAATATATTCAAAATATAACACGCACACACATCGCTGCCGCTGCGTCCCTCTTCTTCGCCTCGAGATTGGATATCCCGGGCTACCGGTATGGAGGGCCTCCTGGTTTTCGTCCGTCGTCTAGTCTGGTTGTGTCTTCTTACTTCGTTCTATTTCGTATAATGACTTTCACTTTCTTTTTGAACTGTACATATCGGAGTTGTTTTATATTTTTGGGTATAGTGTTGTACATGTTAATTGTTTCGGTTGTTAATATTTGCGTATACTTTAAGCGTTTATATCTTTCTGTTCTTATGTGTGATACCATTCGTGTTCTGTAGTAATGAATCTCTTTGTTTGTTGTTAATTTTACATTGATTTTTATTTGTTTATTTTCAATTTTATACAGCAATAGTATGTTATTGAATACAATTGAGTTATATTTAATTCTTCAGTTTCCCTATATATGGCTGTTGACGGTGTTCTATAATCCATATTGTATAGCATTTTTAGTACTTTATTTTGCTGCCGTTGTAGTTTCGAAATATGTTGTTTACTTGTGTTTCCCCAAATATTGATCAGATAGCTGTTGTTTGAAGTGAATAGTGCATGATAGATAGGTTTTCTATACGCTGCTGGTAACATATTGCTGTGGAAAAAGGGGATGAAAAACTGTGCGTGAGTGCGTTGACCCCTTCGTCCAAGTCAGCTGTTTCGAGAAGATTTTTAAAAGACACTAAATTTTTCGTAAAAGTTAAGTTAGTATTAAGTTACTTTGAAACATGTTGAAAAATTCTTATTAATATCATTTTTAGTTTTGTTTTACAGCAATGTAATTTTCATTTAGCTCAGTTTATTGTTTTAAATGTTTGTTGGCCTGGTTTAAGTCATGTCACCGTGTAAGATCGCATCTGTTGCGTGCGCTTCTCTTGTACCGGCGTTTGCTCGGTTGCGGGAGAGAGAAAGCAGTGTACAATTAGACTCTGCGAAGGTAAGATCATTTTCCTGAGCGCTGTAAATGTATGTCGTTTGAAGACATTTTTGTTTCCGCGTGTCATTTGATTTTTACAAATCTAACCTTAGTAGAGGCATCTTACACTCAATTCACTTAATTTTCTTTCTATAATATTTGGAATTCCAAATAGTTTGTTATAGCTGATTTAATTTTACTTTTTGAGAGTTCATTTTTTTTTTTATTTGATATTTATTTAATTTTTGATTCATTCTTTTTCCTTTTCGATTAGATTTGATTGTAGTTCACTGTTTTGAAGGTATTTTTACCTTGCTTTTTGATAGCTGATGACAATTGAGCAGTTTTAAGTATTTAAAGGTAAAGACGTTCACCTGAGAACGCCATTTTGCGATTTACACGTGGTGTATAAAATTTTATATTTCTTTATTTTCTTAATTTTGTTATTTTCACGTTAAATATAGGGAGTTTTCTTTTAAGCCTGGATTTTAATTAATCTAAGGTTTTAAATTTCTTCCTATTTGTTTTTTTTATTTATTAAAGTTCTAATTAATTTTAAAATTCAAATTTTGTTGTTTTAATTTGTTTCCCCACATCGTGGTAAATTTACACCCACTTTCAGTTTCTTAAGGTTTACCTTCAGAAGGTGACCACTGGGATTTTGAATCCCATGCTCTTCAAGAATTTTTTACTCTATTTTAGAGTTGGCGCTCAACTTAATAATTTATTTCAGACATTTGGTCACAAGCATTAATTTAATTTTAAATAATTCACATTTTCATAATTATCACAGCAATATGTTTGATTTTATGAATTGCTGCTATTAATTTTGCATTTTTGTCTATTAGTGATTGTATATGTATATCCCATTTTAAGTTATTCTGTATTTTTAAACCTAGGTATGTAGTATTTTGAACTTCTTTTAGTTTCTGTTTCTTTAAAATTATTGGTATATCATGTTGTAGTTTCTTATTTGTAAAGATCATAAATTCTGTTTTGGTTTCGTTAATAGTAAGAAGATTGTTATAACACCAGTTTTCCAAGAGTTATTTATAATATTCTTTAAGTAAAATAGCAATATAGCTTCCATGGTTCCTTTTAATTTCTTCATAGAATGTATGATATAGTCACAAGAATACACCAGGAGCGTATATTAAATAACGTTTATTCAGCGATACATACAAGAGACGCCATATTCTTAACTATCTGCTAGAATACCAACATCACTATTAACATAACCTAATGAACAGTTGGCATTAGTTACATTATGTATCTTACACCTCTCCACTTAAGCTAAAATCTATTAAATCTTATAAGAAAATATAAAATATTACATTTCATAGTCTGTAAACTTAGTAATTTAACTGCTCTACCCAATCTTGTTGTTGTAGGCTGCTGTTCTCTCGGTTGACACTTTGTCTTATTTAACCCAATATTAATACCATTTCTGTTAGCCACATTTCTACTCTGATCTAAATTTTCAAAATCATCCTCATTTTTAATACTAGGCTTAGTATATGATAATTTTAGATCTCTTCTATTCCTTTGAATTGTACGACCATGATCCTTTGTGACGTTATATGATCTAGGTATGTTGGCCTGTTCAATAACCTTCCCAGGCTTCCATTGATTACTGAGTGGATCTCGAATAATAACATTTGTTTCAGGTTTTAATATCGGTAGATTTTTACATGACTGATTATAGTATTTTATATTCCTTTTTTTGCCTTGACCTTAATTTTTCAATAACATTTTCTTTCATTTTTGACTTTAAGACATCTATAGTTGAAGGCAGTCTTGTTTTACAAATTGTATTCATTTTAATTAATTGTGACGGTGATAATTTAAGATGTTTCAAAGGTGTGATTCGATATTCTAACAAAGCTAGTTCTATATCTCTACCACTGTCTTTTGCTTTCTTAATTAAATTTTTTGATATACCCACGGCTTTTTCTGCTAGACTACTCGACTGTGGATAATTTGGACTTCGTGTTCGTATTTCGAATCCCCATTCTTTGGCAAATTCTTTCATTTTAAAACTACCGAATGGTACATTATCGCAACTTAAAATATCTGGTATTCCAAATTTCTAAAATAAGAGTTTTAATTGTTTTACTACTTCATAACTTGATTTATCCTTTATTTCGATACACTCTAACCAGTTTGAGTAGGGATCATATACCACTAAGTAGCTTTGATTACCATATGTAAAAATATCCCCTGGAAGTTTTGGAATTCCATATGGTAACAATTCCTCTTTAGTGTTTTGTTTTGAAAACATTTCACACGTTTCACATGCTTTTACTTGGTTTTCTATTTCCTGGCTCATTTTTGGCCAATACGGTACCTGTCTTGCTCTCGCTTTAGACTTTTCAATCCCGTTATGACCTTCATGGATTAATCTTAGCATTTGTGAGCGTAAAGAATGTGGGACAATTACTTTTTCATTCAAGAGTAACAAATCTTCAGTAAGATTTATGTCACTTCTTAATTCCCAATAATGTTTTAGATCATCTGAAATTTTATTTCTGTTAGCTGGCCACCCATTTATACAATAGTTATTTGTATCACTAGGCCAGAAACTATAGTTTTACGAGTATGAGTACGGTTTGTGTGGCCGAGGCCCCACAAGTGCGAATACTCGCAAAAGAGTTTCTGGCCGCGTGTTACACACTATTTTTTGCGCCGACAAATCTTAATTTTGGTGAAAATAATAAAAAGAATTAACGCTAGGGAGTTAACGGTACAGGTTGGCAATACATGTTGCGCATGAATTTTGAATTTGAAATCAGGGTTAAGTTACCTTAGTATTTTGACGTTTTAATTTTCTTGGTAGTTTTGACACATATTCATCAATAATAAGGGCAATGGGGACTTCAGCTCACACTACAGAGATTACGCAACAAGTTATTAACAATTCATTACCTGTAAAATATTCCGAAAATTGATTTGGAAAGAATATGAATCAATTAAGAGATTGTGTAACGAGAATTCTGTTATCTGTCATTGTCTGTCATCGAATCTACAATTAATTACAGAAATGTCGGTAACTCGAATATATATGTTGCCAACCTTTAGTGATCTTTTTTACGGCCTAGGCCGGAGAATGGTAAGTTTCCGGCCGATTTATAGTAATGCAAAATCAGTGTTTCTGGACGGAGGCGCAAAAAAGTTTTTTACTTGGGAAAAAATTTTATCATTAGCTATTGTTTCTTTAAATACCACTTTTTTCTATTCTGACATTGGTATATGACAATACACAGTATGTACTACAAAATCAAATTGATTTTGTTCTTGATTATTATCTTTTAGGCTTGCTCTTGATAAGGTGTCAGTAATATATTGATATTGACCAGGTAAGTATGTCACATTTAAGTCATAGTGTAAAAGTTTTAATAGCATGTGCTGTAATCGCACTGGAACTTTAGTCAAATATTTTTTAAAAACAGTTTGCAACGGTTTATGATCCGTTTTTACACTTATATCTTTATGTCCATATATGAAATTGTGAAATTTTTTGCAAGCAAATGTAATAGCTAGAAGCTCCTTCTCTATTTGGGCGTATTTTTCCTCTGTTTTTGTTAGACTTCTTGATGCGCACGCAACAGGAAGCCCTTTTTGAAATAAACACGCACCTAACCCGTTTTGAGTAGCGTCACAATGTATTTCTACAGATTTATTTGAATCAAAATATTTCAATACTGGCGCATCAACTAAAGCTTTCAATAATTTTAAAGAGTTTTCATGTTTGTTTTCCCATTCCCGCGTTACATTTTGTTTTGTTAAATCTCTTAAAGGTTTTGTTATTGCGGACATGTTATCTAAAAATTTGGACAAAAATTTCCATTCCGAGTAGGTACTCGCAAAACCTCACGTTTGTTGTTGAGTTTAGGCATATCTACAATTGCTTTTATATAGGCTTCATCCGGTTTCACACCTTGTCTATTAAGTATTTGATCCATAAATTTCACCTGATTTTGTCGAAATTGTAAGTTCCTTGAATTAAATTTAACATTGAATTTCCTTGCTTTCTCTAAAACCATTTTTAAATTACGATTATGTTCTTCTAATGTTTTACCTCCAATAATAATATCGTCAAAATAAATGCTTATTCCAGGACAATCACCAAATAGTTCATAATTTTTCTTTAGAAATATTTCAGGCGCTGAGCATATTCCAAAGGATAATCTACAAAATTTATACCTACCAAATGGTGTTCCAAAAGCGCACAAGTCCGAACTGTTATGATCTAATGGTATTTGAAAGTACTCATCTTTCATATCAATTACAGTAAAAAAACCTTAAATCCATTAAGTTTACTAATAATATCTTCTATGGTTGGTATTAAAAATTGTTCCCTTTTCATGTACTTGTTCAAATATTGCGGATTTGAACATAACCGTAAATCTCCATTCGATTTAATATTACTAATTGACTTAACCACTCTGTGCCAGAAGGAAATTATCAAAGTTGAACAAAACTATTCAGGGTTTGAAAGTATTGATAAGCATTAAGGAAAAGTTGCCAAAGCCATAAATAACTCCAGTTAGTTACCTATATCCCAAATAAATAAAGAAGCAACATTTATATGAAATTGCGTCGGTAAATATCATTTGAAATTACAATCCCTTTTATTTCTACGACACAATTGGAATGGAAGCCTCTTGACTCCACCTCTGCGCTTTCTCCTTTTGTCCTATTATAAATTCTCCGCCTTTTATCCGAAACACCAAATAACGTCTAATGAGATGAATACGAACGTAATATATTCCGAAAAGGAAAATTGAAGTTTTTATAACTCGCAAAAAAGACGACGCGACGCACAAGTAAGCCGTCAAACGCCAAATCTAAATTTTAAAAATTGAATTCCTCTTTTTTTTTATTGCGCAGCTAACCTCGCCGTCGTATTTCTCCAGAGTAAAATGGGGCGCACAGAATCACGTGGTAGAAGAAGCGTCGTTGTGTCCCCTACACGCCAAATCCCGGCAGATTAAAAAGGAAAACTGGAGAAAAGAGAAATAGGATAATACAGTAAAAAAGATGTATGAAGTTTTATACTTCGAGACAACAAAGACGTTCAATTTATTTCGGTTGAAGAAGCCACGATCTCCCGACTTGTAATATCTTGGATGGTGTCCGGGGGTGCTAATGCCTCGAACTGCTTTGCCCTAACGCTCGTTTGTGCCAATAAATAAATTGGGTTCCCGGAATCCAGCGCAAGCTTTCATACGTTGTTCACGTCATCCTAACGTCATTTATCTATGTCCAAGGTGATTCGTTGTGTATAAAGTAATAAAGCTGAAACCTTAGTTGACGTTTAGTTGTATACTTGTTTGTGATTTGCATGCCGATATTTCTTATCGTGATTTCCTACAAAACGAGTTAAATTCTTTACTAATACTTGCAATTAAAATATTTTTATTTTCATTATATTGTCAGGCTTGTTTTTTAAGCAATATTAGTAATTTTAGTCAAATGAAGTTGTATTAATTGTGATTTATCGAAAACATTTGATCTTGTGGATAATGATCTGTTAATTAATAAATTGTTATATTACGGTGTTCGTGGTAAAGCTGTGAATATGTTCAAATCATACTTGAAAGGTGAAGAACAGTATATAGATTAATTAATTTAGACAATAACACGAATTGTAATCAACATTACTGTGATTTTTTTGGGAGTGGCAGCTGGTGTCCCGTAGGGCTCAATACTTGTACCTCTTCTTTTTGAAAATTTCGACGATTTACAAACAAACATACAACGAAAAACTATATACAGACGATACAAATGTAACAATATAATAATAATAGGTAAACATTTGTTTGATTTAAAAAATAGTTGTCTACAAACAATAGCCTTCTTATCGGGGTCAAATATCGGTGGCGGCGCTAAACTCTGCGGTACGGAAATGACTTTGTAAATAAAACCCTGGGAGCGCCAGAGGCTGTGCCAACGCAACGGTCAGAGCGGAGAAAATCGGTAAAATGCCTGGGTTACGCCAGTAAGCATTGCCAGCGCTACAATCAGACTGGGGCTCGAGATGTATCAGAAGCTTTGCCGACACATCAGCGAGAGCCAACGGGAATAATGTCTGTGTTACGCCAGTGAGCTTTGCCAGCGCTACAATCAGACTGGGAATAAGAAGCTCGACGTGTATCAGAAGCTTTGCCTGGATGGACTTGTACAAAAAAGCAAAAACAACTGAAAAAGTGCGAGGACCAAGGGCGAAGTATTTGAGACATATTAATCGAATGCCGGAGCAAAAAAATTGTTTAAGAAGTTTCATATGAAGTGGAAGACGCAACAAGGAGAAGGGGAAGGCCCAAGAAAAAAATGGCTTGAGGAAGTGAAATCGTATTACATATGCCATTAGGTATAAACAAGTGAGAAGAAGAAGAGCAGCAAAAGAACCGAAAAAAAGTGGAAATAAATAGTAAAGAAAATAGAAGTCAAAAACATCTAAAGTCTGTTGTGCTGATAAATCTAAATTTTAGTTAACTAGAAATTATCATTAAAATACAATTATAAATAAATAACTAGAACAATCAATAACAAAAATAAAGAACCATATAATTTTGTAAGGAAATATTGCCCATACTAGTTCTTCAAAATGCTTTTCTTTGAGCTCAAATACAGGCTACGAATACGAATATGCTATAATTGCACCATTTTTCATTAAATTTATTATTATTTATTATTAAATTTAATTATTGAGTCTGTGGAATAGATACCTTATATGGTCCAAAGGAAAGAATCCAAGATCAGGAGATCAGAAGATTTTGTGGACCAAGCAACAAAATCTCTTTGACTAATGCATCGTTTGGAAATTGTAGATTCAATAATTGAATTACTTGCATATTGCAGCTGTATGAGCTGCAAGCACATTTATTCACGATCAAGTAGCGAAGTATGTTCGATTCTTTTTATGGAAGATTCCTTCTAGAGAGATAAATAGTTTCTGTATGTAGTCTGTGTGGTAAAACTTCTAATTTAGACGTAAAGGTCAGAAGTATAAATAGCTAACATAGTATGCTAGCAAGATATTTACAAAATTATATAAACAGCAGCGCCCTAAGCAGTGGTTCTAATGGAACTGTTTTATTGTATCATTCGATATTGTTACTAGTGTATTAGTTCAATATGATTGTCAAACGAATTATCTCTTATAACTTCCAGTAGCGCACTTTTGTAAATCGAGGCTTACTGAATCAAATGCTTTCATTAGATCAAGCAGAGTCACTTCTACTGGTTCTTTGTCTGCAAAACATGGATCCATGATGTAAACTACCGCCAAAAGATTGGAAAATTTTAAATATCAATTTTGGTAAACACAATAAAAGATTCCCTACGCCACATGGATACAAAAAAAATCGTAAATTCTTAAAATAAGTTCGGATATCCTAATGACGTTATAAGTTCTAAACTTTAACGGAGAGCGGCTCTGCGTATTGCCCGCAGTAATATTGACACAGTTCGAAAACTTAACCTCGAAATAATATTTATCCTTAATTCTAGAGATATTTTCTTTTCCATCTGATCGTTGTTTGGAATAATTTTGACGCTATACTGAAATTGCAACAGCTATTCATTTATTATTAACGTTTGAACATTGCTCAAAAGCAACTCTAAAATATGTAAGTACATATACGCATATACTGAATTAATAAAGATGCTATTATATCAATGTTCGGCGTTGAGAGATCGGCGGAAAGCCGGCTTTACAGTAAACCGGAGGGAAATTGAATGTTTATGTTGAGATATGTAGCAGTTTCGTTCTTGAAAAGGCACTACTGTAACCAAGGAAGGGATAAGTGATGCGGAGAAGATTAATTCTTCCTTTCGTATATTACTTCGAAATCTTGAAACTGGAATGGAAAACAGATATAGCTTTTAACTTCAATCCGATTCTTGGATTGCAAGAGAACATATTTGCGTCACAGGCGTAATAATAACTTATGACCGGTGGATACCCTTAATAATTGACAAAAGCTGTTGGAAGATGAATTATTTTTACGATTTCTTAATAAATCGCACACTAGATGGGTAACGATAATGGTTAAATTAAGAATGAATTATTATAAACCGGTATTTACTGCTAATAATGGCAGCTTAGGTACTGAAACGTGCGTCCAGTGCAGTGACGTTTGTGGTGAGGGTTTTAAGGTTTATAGTGTTATTAATGTCACAGTTTAGAGTAATTTTGTTATCGATAAAAAAATGTTTGTTTTTATGATAAGTTATTAAAAGTATCTTAATAAATTGTAGTAAAATTAGCATAATACTTTTTATTTTATAATATAATACAAAAGCGAATCACCACGTTTTAGAATAGTTAATTGAGAAAGTTGTAATTATTTGACTATTTCACCATTCCTTCATTTTCAACTATTTAACCACAGACTAAAGAAAGTAATTGTGGCTACGGAATTATTAGTAACGTATTTATAAAGTATTATTTAGCAGTAGTGGACAGCGGAACACAGTGGTCAAGTTATGATAATTTTTTAACAAAATATTTGCGAAAGTAAGAGACTACTATATACAATGTGTACCAAAAAGAACTTCATCTAGTTGCCTATGAATGTAGCCTATAAATTATGGTTTGCCGCTTTCTCGAAATGCGGATATAGATTCAATGGGATAAGGGTTATCCAAGTGTCACTGTCAAAATTTATCATCGAGCGATAGGGTAAGGAACGGAAAACTAGTACAATTAGATTATTAATTTATTTAATAAGATAATCAAACAACTAAGGTAAATAACTTTGTAAAAATTTTAATTAATTATAATTTATAACAAATGTTCAAAGTGGTCACCATTCTGTTGAATGCATAATGCAATACGACGTTTCATGTTGTTAAAAATATTCTGCAATACATTTGGTGTGATTTCATTACATTTAATTGCAATTGTATTCATCAGGTCATTTAAGTTATTAATTCTGGTTTTATATACTTAATTTTTTAGCATTTCGAAAATAGAAAAATCTAATAACGTGATCTCTAGGTAAGATCTGTTGAACAACCGATACTTTGTATGCATGCATATGCAAACGACGCTTTAAAATTCTATGAACGGTACTAGAAGATACGTTTGTTTGAGCTAATAAACGACGAACTGAGGTCTGTGTGTTTTCTTCAACAAGGTTTTCTACGTTTTCAACAATATTTTGCTGTGTCCGTGGTCTACCAGAACTTTTGCCTTTCAATACAGATCCCCTAGCCCAAAATTTCTCTACGACTAGACGAATGTGATGATGTAAAGCGATATTATCCACAACTCTATTAGGAAACTGCAAGTAAAACTGTCGCTTACATTCTCCGTAAGAATATTGCCATTCCCCATTAAGAAATTGTGCACTTCGAAAATATGCTTCAATAATAAAAATATTTTCTTGCAATGTGTACATTATTGTATTGTTTAAGAAAAAAACTTATTTGTCAGGAAAAAATTATATTGCTGTCACACAATGATAAATGTCAAAACGACACTAGATAAATAGTTTTTATATAAATAAAAGGTAAGTGGCTTATAATAATTTGGAAGTATTAGTTACTCAGCACCTACTGAGATGAAGATCTTTTTGAAACACATTGTACTAGATAGTAGTCGTACTAAATAATGTTCCCTGACATGTATTAGATTTATTGGTCGCCATTACAGATTTGATTTTATCGAAAATTAGTCAATCTTTGTTGCAGAAAATTTTGGCACTTTCCTAATTTGCGTTCCTCGAAGACTAGAGCTGTTATCCGGATCCGGATAATTTTGGATCCAGATAATTTACTATCCGGATCTGAGTGGTATCCGGATCCACTATCCGGATCCGCTATCCGAAACCTCAGATCCATATCTGCTATCGGACACCTCGGATCCAAATTCGCTATCCGAAACCTCGGATCCAGATCCGCTATCCGAAGCTTCCGATCCGAATCTGTTATTGAAAATCACAAATTCGCATTCTTTATCAGGTTTCTCGGACTTGTATCAATAAGATTATTTTGTTTGCGAGTTCTCGCTAACATAACAAAAAAATAATAAAGAAGCGGATCCGGATCCGAGGTTTCGGATAGCGGATCCGGATCTGAGGCTTCGGATAGCGGATCCGGATCCGAGGCTACAGCACTATCGAAGACTATACTAGTAGGTACTAGTGCTGCAGATATCCGACAAAATTGAGATCCGGATATCTTTAGTAGTTTCATGATGATGTTGACACTCAAAGTGGTTCTTGTTTGTAAGGTATCGTCGAGAGTTTTTCTTCGATTGTTGTTAGTGTTTTATCCATTGGTACATTTGTACAGACGCTAGTAACATCGAAGCTAACCATTGTACCATTTGGATTTAACCGTAAATTCTTTATTTTGTCAAGGAATTCCTTTGTGTTCTTAACCGCGAACGCAGTAAGAACTGATAGTGGTTTCACTATCTGTAGCAGAAACTTCGCAAGTGAATGGCATGGTGAATTTATAAAACTGACTATCGGTCGCAATGGAACAGCTGGCTTGCGAATTTTCGGTATTTAAGCCGTAAAGATGTGGAGGTTTGTTATAATGTGGTGTGAGTCTGTATCGTATGTGATCGTTAATGAATTCGTTTCTGTGTTTGTAGAGTCCCTTGTAAATTCTAGTGTGTACTGATGATGTAGGATCTTTGTTTATTTCTTTATACCTTCCTGCTTGTAATATATCTTGTAATTTATTGTATTAATCGCTAGGGTTCATTATTAATTAATGTTTTATCCAACTGTAAGGATCTTAGAGGTTGTCGTTATTTAATAGTAACATTGCCATAGATATTTTGTTTACATTTTTCATTCTTGATTGCTTCCTCTAGTACTGTTCTGGTATTCCAGCGGTGTCCACTCGCATTTTCGGCTTCCATATTCTTGGTTGCCTCTTCAAGTGCCAGTATCATATCTAATGCCGGAATTTATAGCAAAGTTCATACCTTTGTTTAGTAGGCGTGTGGCATCAGTGTTTATTGCCTTACTAGATAGATTAATCACAGTTTTCGTTGGATCTATTTCTCTCAGTCAGTTTCTATTGCCGCCGCTGTTTGTGTTTTTGATTTTCTTTTCCATAGCTTCTTGATATTGCTACTCTAATTAAGTCCTAAACTACTTGTGATGTTGTTCTTTCAATGGTATATCTGATGTATTCGCATTGTTGCTGTATTTGTTTAAATCTGTGGTAGTTGATTCGTTCTCTAGCTCGTTTGGCGATCTTCTCAGCTCGAGTGCTTTTGATTGGTATTTTAATTCTTAAACCTTTAGGAATAATGTTAGCCTGTTTGCACTTGTATAGCAAAGTAAGGTGGTTACCTTCTCTGGCTGGATGGTCTCCTTGTACAGTCTGAAAGACCTGTATATAAATATAGGTTCCAAACAGTATATATTGCTACGAAACTTGTAGATAATTCTTTATAATTTTTATTAATTTTTTAAACTAAGTCAACACTGTTTTTTATTCTCCTTTCATACAGTCAGCGTCATCTATTATATTCTCTATATTCTCATTAATTCCATAGATATGCTAAAACCCATATGTTAGATAGCACTAACAGTAAATTCACACTAAATTTACACCACCACAGAGTTTTGGGTACACCGCAAACCAATCGGATGATATTATTATCAGTCGACCTCGGTACGTGGAAAAATTCTAGATAATTATACGAAAAGCAACCACACTCAGGAAAAACCGAAAAAGAAGTCCTTCACATTTGTTTTCAACAACTTAATATCTCCTAGACAAAAAGCACCCCAGCGAAGATGATAGATATCGTTTCCAACGATACCACAGCATAAGAAACCCTCGTCGTACATTTATCGAAGGAACACATATGCCCTAGAATCCATGGCTACATGCTTTTTTACATAAATAATTTTATAGTTGATTTTATGATTCTGTGGGTTCTGTTTAGCATGATATAACATAGCAATATCTACCCTCGGATAAGCTAATATACGATTGCAATATACAGTAGTGTGTACACTGTCCATTAGAGAAGCAAAAATACGCATGCGGCAATTTACCTGAAGAGATACATATAATTCCACAGCCAATCATGGAATTAACAAGCAATAGTATTTATCAGGGCTACCTTGATGACAGCAGTAGAACCACCGCCGAAACGTCGGATTTCTAAAGTCCAACAAACGATGGAAACAGTCCAAACAACACCAACTCAAAATCTACATTTCTTTTAAGTAATTCCTATAGCTTAATATGATTAATAATAATAATAATAATAATAATAGCGATTTATTTGCTGAAAAACGGATACACTTACATACATAAATGCTCTAATAGGGAAAAATAAATACATCATCTCAGCCAAAAAGACTAATTCGCCGTTGCGTAATACACAAAGGCGCTCTTCCTATAATCTTGTACAGTAAAAACCAAATAAATTATAATAATAATGAAATAAAGAGAAAAAAAGAAAAGTATTCACCCAAAATAAGGCGTAAACGTGCACCCGACGTGCGAAAAGCAATAACTAGGTACAACTGTTAAAAGTGAAACACGGACAGGACAGAACTAAAAGCACTCATTAGTATAAGTTAACATGGCAGTTTATTGATTTTGCAGAAGGATTGGTTTAAATTTTATTTTTATCGCCTTCGCAGATAAGGAACCCACCGAAGAAAGATATTTATTAAAAACCCTGGCAATGTTATAGGAAAAACTTCTCTTATAAATCTCCAATCTGTATTTCGGAATATTAATCAAATAAGAACCGCGAACGATTCGTGGATGTACTTGATTGCGAAATTTGACTTTATTATATAAATACCGTGGTCTTTTTTCTCTCAAGATATTATTAAATAAGGTGATGGTATGCAGGGTACGTCGATTGTCCATGTTCAAGTTTGAATTAGTTTTTAACAAGTGCGAAGTTGGATATCTTCTAGGCAAACCATTCATCAATCTTACACAGCAGTTCTGTACACGCTGAATCTTCGCTACGCACCGTTTGTTAACACAAGGAGCATACACTACATTACCGTAATTAAAATGAGACAAAACCAGTGCCTGACACAACAGAGATTTAGTAGGTTCATCAAAATGGCGACGATTAATGAATAGGGATTTCAATGCGCTAAAGGCCTTCTGTACCATAAAGTTCGTCTGTTTTACGAATCGTAACTCAGAATCCACATAAATACCCAGGTTCTTAACGCAATCCTGTGATCTTAAGTTGTGAGAGGCCAGCTGAATATTCAAAGCAGATGAGGCAGCCTTCCTGGCTTTGCGGGGTCCGAATAAAATGAGTTGAGTCTTTGTGGGATTAATCTTTAGATGAAACTGATCAGAGTACCTGCATATATTTTCCAAGTCCTCATTAATCCGCTTCTCTGCAGACTGAATTTCCGTTAACTCAAAAGAAAGGTAAATTTGAGTATCATCTGCATATTGATGACAATTGCAATGCTCTATTGCAAGCGGGAGGTTAGAGGTATATAAACCGAACAGTAGTGGACTTAGTATTCCTCCCTGCGGTACTCCGCATGATATAGGCAGCTCCGACGATACATCAGAACCAATCCTGACCCTCTGAGATCTGCCACTCAGATATGATCCAATTAGCGAGCATGCCTCTGCCGACAATCCAGCCCAATTCAATGACTCAAGCAGAGTATCGTGGTGTAACGTATCAAATGCCCTGCTAAAGTCCAGCAGAACTAGTGCTGTAACTCTACCCCCATCGGTCGCTTTGAGTATGTCATCCGTAACACTAAGGATGGTCGAAGTGCAGCTGCATCCCGCTCTAAAACCCGACTGGTTGGGTGGCAAAATGTCGTTATCGTCAACAAATTCCTTCAATTGTTTCGCAATACATTTCTCGAATAATTTAGAAAAAATAGGGAGTATGCTTATAGGCCGAAGATCATTAAAGCTGTCTACCGTATCCAACTTAGGAATAGGTGTGACAAGGGAACCCTTCCAAGCCTGAGGAAATACCGATTGTTCAATACAAGCATTAAAAATGTGCTCTACAATGTCCATTAATAACGGCACACAAAGCCGAACAGCACGCACATCAATGCCATCAGCCCAAGTCGCGGTGCTCCTGATGCTATCTAACGATTCGCAAATATCACTGGGAGTAATGTGTCTAAATTTGAAAATTGAACTACATTTGTGATAAGTAATTCCTCGATGTCTTGACTTGGGCTTAGTGGCGGGAGCAAGTGATAGGAAATGGTGGTTAAGGGCGTTTACATCCTTCAAGTTATCAGGCATACTCTGTTTCTTAGCGGGTCTTATTAATGACAATAAAATATTTTTGTATTCACATTGTCGACTCAGAATTGTTCTACCTGACAATTATCCGGACCTTTCTCACTACTATATATATGTATCATTAGAGTGCTACTTCAATTTAATTATATTGAGAAAAAATTTGTTTCATTCGTCGAAGCATTTCTTATTTCTCTAATTGAAATTTCCTCTTATTTTTTTTTTTCGTTTTACGCTTAGCAGCATTGATTGGTGAGTTATGTATGTACAAGAAAGATATTCTTCGTATTCTTTTTATCAAATTAATTCGGTCCCTTGAAAATATACAAAAATAATTCAATTTAGCAATTACACTCACCTTACGTAGAGGGACGGGTGGAAGGCCGTGGGATTATCCTGCTGTGAGAATTTCGGCAGCGACCCTTGCAGCAGGGCCAACCGTATTGTTAGCAGCAATCCCAGCTGTAATAAAAATTAAATCAGTTTTCTTTTGTTCACAGGATACCATCGGGAATCTTAATTATGGCGCAGCGCAAATATTAGTCGATTGCGAAGATTTTATTAAATTTCTACGCAATTGAATTCATTTAGTGACGGATTTAATGGTCGGTATTCTTTTAATAACACCCGATGGAATCAGTTTCAATGTTTTTTAATGGCTAAACCGAAGTTTTCGCGAGGGAATTGCAACACTGATTAAATAACCTTCTCATTTGAACTTGCTATTTTCTTTAAATTCGGAATGGTAACGCCTTTCGTATCACCATTTAAATTATATAATCAAATTAATTATAGTGCCTAAATAGTTATCAAAACTCCTGATGTCACTATATCTGTAGTACCTACAGCAAATAATGAGTCATATTTTTAAACTCTACCAATGGATTTATACCACGTTATCGATGTATGCGTTTGATCTATGATTTTTGAGATGATTTTGCAATTCTCTCTACGTTTTAGAACGCAATGTTGAGAACACAAGTCACAAACAAACAGGCCGTCAAATTGACTACCACACTTTGATTTTTCAAAATTTGACTATGCCATCGTTTTGTGCTCATTTTCTGCTGACTTGTGCTGTAAAGAAAAAAATGTTGTGCTCTTTCCGTTCTCGCAATATTCACGATTAAAGATGGACGATCCAATGTGAAACTGCGGGCACATTTTTGATTTATCAAAATTAGACTATGCCATCAATTTGTGTCCGTTTTTTGCTAATTTGTGCCGTGAGATCGTAAATTTCTAATTAGAGATCTGTTGAGCGATCCAACTTTAAATCGCAATTTTAAATCTTAAAAATTTGACTATGCCATCGTTTTGAGCTGATTTAAGCCACAAAAATAAATAGGTATAGAAAAGCACTATAAAAGATTTTAATCACAATTTTATATTTTTATAAAATTCTTGAATAATTTTAATTAATTAATTAATTTTTTGGGTATTTTCAGTATAATTTTTATTAATTGATAAGTTTCGGTTTTCTTGTTCAAACTGCAAACACAAGATATTTGTTATTATTTTAAATACAGGGTTATTACAAAAAAAATAGACACCTTCAATGTTTTATTAATCCAAAACTAATAACGTTATTATGAATTCCTTTAAACTATTTTATAAAGTGATTCTTAAAGTTTACTTTGGGAACTCATAGGTGCTCAATGCTCAATATGGGCTCCTTCTGTCACACGGCACACATCAAGGCGATAGTCTAGTTCATTCCAAACCCGGTGTAACATATCTGCATCGACACTTTCCAAAGCTCTCGTGATGCGTTGTTTTAACTCATCTAAATCATTAGGAAGCGGAGGGACGTAAACCAGGCCTTTCACAAATCCCCATTGAAAAAAATCCGCGCGGTGTAAGATCGGAGCTCCTTGGTAGCCACCGTACGAGAACGCGGTTGTCGGCTGTTGCACGACCTATCTAGCGCTGTGGAAGTGTTTCGTCCAGATAATTTCTAACGACGCGGTGCCAGTGAGGAGGTGCTCCATCCTGTTGGATGATAAAGCTCCCCATCCTCATGCAGTTGAGGCATCAACCAATTGATCAACATTTGATGACATGTAGCTCCCGTTACTGTGTTTTCTTCAAAAAAGAAAGGACCATACACCTTTGTGCGAGATACAGCACAGAACACATTCACTTTTGGAGAATCACGCAATTGCTCCACCAACACTCTCGGAGGTTCAGTCCCCCATACCCGGACGTTGTGTTTACTCATCTTACCACTTATGTGGAACGTTGACTCGTCACTAAAAATTATCAGCTCGCAAAACTCATCTTCATTACGTTGCAGCATTTCACTGCAGTAATCTTGACGTTTAAGCTTGTCATCTCCACGTAGATGCTGTACCAACTGCAAATCTGTAAGGCGTCAGGTTTAGTCGTTTACGTAAAACTTTCCACACAGTTGGTTGCGGATTTTGTAGTTCCAAACTTGCACGTGTTGTTGACTTTTGTGGACTTCGTTGGTAAACAGCACGAACACGTTCCACTGTTTCTTCTGACATACGAGGTCTTCCCGGACTTTTGCCTTTACATAAACACCCTGTCGTTTCAAATTTATTGTACCAATCGTAGATCGACTGTCTAGTAGGTGGTGGTTGTCCAAAACGTGTACGAAAATGTCGTTGGGCAACAGTTACGGAGTTCGTTTTCGTTTTTCGAGTTTCGCTTTCTCAGTGGAGTTTGCAGCCATCGTAGCTATTATGCTTGCGCAGTACGACCAACTGTACTATCGAAACTTCTACAGTTCCTCAACCTGACAGCGCAAAATGCATGTCAATATCACAAATAACTTTCGGTTTATTCAATACCAAAGCTGTCTATTTCTTTTATAGTAACGCTGTATATACAGATACATATTTTTAATTTTAAACTACATATTTACTCTTCCCGTGATTATGCTCGTACACATTGTAGTTGTAAGCGTTAAAATATCTTGAAATTGTAAAATCATACTTTCTCATCTAACAATAATATACTCAATTACACAAACTACATATAATTCTAAATCTGTGCTGTGGAAATCTTTCATTTTTATCTTTCTTTTTTATATTTCAAATTTTTATACACTTAAACAAGTTGTTTTTGTTTTTTTTTTACATTAGCTGCTTTAGTATATTAAAATAAATAATTTTTTTTAATAATATGAGTTTATAATCAACCACATTTATCGAAGTGCTTGTTGATTAAGTACAATACACTTCAACAACAGATCTTACCTCCACTGTAACAGCCAACACAACCTTCAGTTCAGATAATGTCTATAATATGTATGTTCTAATAAAATACCTCTGTAGGGTAAGGAACGGCAGCACAACATTCGTATAAAAGTCTAGGTAATAAATACAATAGATCTACACTAAAAACTTAGTCTGCTGGCCTTAGTGTAACAGCAACCACAACCCTCAATTTCATTTATATTTAAACTATAATATTCTTTGGGGTTAAAGGGTGGCAGCACAAAATTAAATCTTTACATATATTACAGCAAATACCGGCAAAATGTGACTACAGAACATATCGGCAAAAATAGACAATGGTCTTGAGATGGATTGTGAATTAGAAGTACGAAATGGAAGCTACTTCGTAGTTCGTTATATAAACCCTAGACAATACCCTCTCTATATTAGTTGAGTGTGTGTTAATGGATGAGAATGAGATAGATTTAATACAAATTATGTTTAGAGGAGAATCTATACTACAATTACGATTTCTTAGTGCAGAATCTAAAGCACAATTTATCGAGTCTGCTTTCCATCCCAGAGAGGAAGATTCTGGGAACTCCAGTTTGAAAAAACCAATAATGTATATTCCGCGAACATTGGAGACAGATTGGGGTTTTGCATGAGATACATGTATATTGGGTTTTTCTCTTCTTTTGATAAAGACAAATCGAACATGTTTTTCGTTTTTGAAGTCTACCCTCATCATCAGTAACATCTTTCAATATTGTAGAGCTGGAATATCCTCGAATTGACAAAATACGCCGTATACAAAAACGAAGCTGCCGATTTAAATAAATATTAGCTTCCCTTCTTTTCAGTTCTGGTGTTACTAATGCATAAGCAAGACCTCTCATAAATTCCAAACGATTTTGTTGAAGATTATCTCTAAAACTATTGTACAGTACATACGGATTTACAGCACTAATGTCTATAATCCGAAAAAATATAACCATTGGCCATCTCCTAGTTCGTCTTGATGTACTATATTTACTGCATTTCTCGTTGAAAGAATCTACTCTTCCCTTTGTAGTATTATAATAAGCAATTATCTCTAGTTTTCCAGAAGCTTCGTCTGTAGAGGCTAATCAGTAGTATGCATTACTGATTAGAATGGCTTTTGACTTTTTCGTCACATATGACACCATAGATATTTACTGTGTAAATTCATATATTGCGGAACCTTCATTTCTGGAACGCTTTGGGAGGAATTCGGGAGGAATCTCCCTTTCATTTTTCTTGAGTGTTCCAACGTAGTGCTGTGGTATTGGATTGGCTACCTTACCACCTGTTTAACGGACATGTCGGCAGGGTTGCATTTGTGTTGTTCAAGTCGTAGATAATGGCATACCGCACGGCTCAGTGTTAGGACCCATACTGTTTAGTATATATATTAATGACATTGTGTTCTTTTTATCAGATATTTGTGTTACTATTTATGCAGATGATATTGACACACTCATCGCACCTAAAACTGATGTAGCAACAACTGCAGTAACAGCGAATACTATATTAGACACACTGAGCAGCTGGTTTTCCAACAATATGTTGTCTTTGAGCACAAAGAAAACGAAGATATTTCATGCTAGACAGAGAAGCGTAGATGATATCAATTTGCACATCTATGGAAAATCTTTAAATAGCTGCCACCAAACTAATTTCTTAGGAGTTACCATCGATGAAACACTATCATGGAAAGAACATTGTGACAACTTAGTGAGGAAATTACATTCAAAAGCTTATGCGTTTCGATGCTTGCGATCTGAAGTTTCAGTTTCCTGCTTGGTTTCCCTTTGCTATGCTGAAATATATTCTAGAATACAGTATGGAATACTATTGTGGGGCAACTCAGCATCGGCACAAAAAGTATTTTTGGCACAGAAGGCAATACTAAGATGCATTACAGGCGCGCGCTTCAGTGATTCCATCTCGTCCTATCTTTAAAACTTCTTCCTGTGCCATGCGTGTATATTCTTGAAACTGCCTGCTACATATACAAAAGAAAAAATAACCTTGCTACTAACGCCACCTACCATGAGTATCATACTAGAACGAAAGATGACCTCCACTTACCAACATATTCTATGGTTATAGTTGGCCAAGGCGTACACGTTGTAAGAGTAAAAATATTCAACCATCTATCGCAAACAATAAAAAGCTCCCAATTATATGCGATATAAGTTAAAAACCTATCTCCTGGAGCATTTATTTTATTCCCTACAAGAGTACTTTAATACACATGAATAATTCTTTTTGTTAGTTTATGTTTTATCTTAATGTAATACCGATGCTAATCAGTGATGAAAATATTGTTATTATGTTGCTAAAATTAGGTATTCTTTATTTTGTTCTTCTTTTTTTGTTTTTTTTGTTTTTGAAGCTAATATTAAGTTATATTTTGTATATTTTTTTTTGACTAATTATACACACTTTGTGTTACATAATAATAAACATCTATCTATTTATCTATCTATCTATCTACCACCTGTTTAACGGACATGCCGGCAGGGTTGCATTTGTGTTGTTCAAGTCAGTACGGCGCCGGCGTATTTCAATGTAACGAGGAAGTTTTGTCAATTTTGTTTTGCTTTATATAAGAGTTTTTGCATAGGATTTTGTTTTATTATATTAGTTTTCTAGAGTTAAGAATTACATTTAATCTATTGAATAAGTCTTTTGTACGTCAGGTTGTTTTATCCTTTTAAGAAATATTATTGTAAGAACAAGCTCTACGTTGGCGTAGAAAATTTGAGTGGGGATTTTTCCCTGAAAACAGTTTGTAGGATTTGTAAGAGGAGTTCTCTGATAGGCTATAGACGTAAGTAGACGCATTTTTCTTTTAAATAATTTTTGGCCATTTTGTTGTTTTCATTTTCGTGTGTTGTAAAATTTTTAAACATTTTTTCTTTAAAAATATAGTCAATCAGGGAATCCTTATTTTTGTTATTCATATTACATTAATGTGTGCATTGTTTAGAGTTAAGATCGATTAATATTTTTGTTTAGGAGGATTCATTTTTGTTATTTTGCACTTTGTTTTTTTTTAAGAGTTAATTTTTCGATTTTCTCTTTTGGTAGGATTATTTTTGTTTCTTCCTATCACCTCGTTTGGTTGAATAGAAGAATCATTATTAGCATTTTCATTTCCATTTTTTTAAATACTGGAATTTGTCCACGCAAAAAGGTACTTTAAGTTGTTATACCAGGTGGATAGCAATTTAAAGGTTTTTTTTTTTGCATAGGAAACATTGTCCTATTTTAAAATTAGAGTCTTGTGCAGTTTTTATTTAAGTTCAACATTTCCTTTCTGTACCTTCGGATGATTCTAATATAATTAACCTATTGATAAAATTTCATTTTTGTTTGAGAAGTCGGTGGGTTAATAAAAATTCTGTTCTTTTATTTAATTAACCTTTTTTTTTCTAATGTCACAAAGAAAGTCTCATCACATACTCACTAATTATTCTTGTGGTTAAATTAAAGTTCTAATTCTTGAGGGTAACTCTGGGATTGCGAGTCTTTTGTTCAATTTTAAAAATCATTTTCACTGACCTAGCTAAATTTCTGTTTTTTCCTATTTCATTATTTAAAAGTCTTTGAGTTTTCTCTTTGTTGGATTCTCTACATTAATTAGAGGGTAAATCACAGTAGTAGGTTAGTCCTTTATCCTTTAGAACATTAATTAGCTCAATCGACGTGAACTAATTGTTCGCGGTAGTGTTGCGATCGGTGTTGTATATTGGAATTGGAAGGTTTTTGGTTTTTCTTTTCATAATCACTTAAGGTCTGGCCATCGGAGTGTTTACCGAAATATAAGTAGCCATGATTAAAATAATTATTTCTTGCGTTTGTAAGAGCCATTAGAAAATTTGCATATTCCCCTAAAGCTGATTAACATCTCGTCTGTAGTAGTATTTGCACCTAAAGTGTATATTTTTGTACAATTTTAAACAAACTCTCTAAACAAGTGGGAAATTGGTGCCCCTAAATCAGACTTACGTCTTTTCTTTCTATCATTTGAATTATCGAAGCGCAAACAACACAGTAATACCGCAAACCTATTTTTACTCATAACGGATCGCAATATATCGCGGCTTGAACCGTCAGCAGCAAATAAGGCTGCAATATTTTCGTGATTAGATTTGAAGCAAGCCGTGAACAAAAGAAGACTAATAAATGCTTTCAACTCAGTGATGTCTACATTTTTCAGTTCGGTCCTATTGGAGTTCCTATATTATTCTTTCTTTCTCAGTCAAACTAATTTTTGTTAAGCCAATATTTCGCTTTATTTGAAAAGCTTCATCAGGGTTACAATTGAGTGATTTGTAGGATTGCCTAGTACTTGAATATGAAATATATAACGGTGAAATGGTCACTTCATTTGTTGTTCCAATCACTCAAATGTAACTCTGCCGAAGCTTTAAAGAGTTTTGTTTCAAAAATGTTGGTCGCCATCTCGACAATAAAATATCAGGTGTTAGTTTCTATCGGCCGACATTTTCCTTCAGAAAAATGTAGACTATTAAAAATAAGTTAAATAAATGAAATCTGGATAAGTGTTCAATTGGGCAAACATATTGTCTCGTTCAGGTTTCGTAATGTTAGCGCACATACAGCCTATCATCATTTAGCATTGAAAACATTCCATCTTGGCTAATTTAACCAAACTGTGGGAATGTATGCAATTTCAGGGAAATATGATTTATATATTTGGTATGTCGTAAAGCAAAAAACATGTATTGTACATTTTTTTATTGGAGAAAAGGGAGTAATCTGCAATGGTCAAATATTGGACATCCTTCCTCGCTTCGCAAATATTTGCCGGATCAAAATCGTTGAAATGAGCGTTGTCGTGAAATTTCAACCGTCAAAACGATAATCGAGGGAACACCGATTACATCATCGTGAAAGGCCATCGATCAAATAAACGATTCGCAACGGGCACCTAGTTAGGCCAAAATTTGTACTTTTTTTCTGTTGGCTGGCTGCCTGCTCGTATTTTTTCCGTACCCCAACATTTAGCATCACGAACTGTGAAAATTTAACGCCAAACATTATTATCGCGCGGACGGCTGTATCAACAATAGAGGGCGCGCTGTAATCGCCGAAAAAGAATTGCAAGCAAACAAATGAACCGCGTTCAAGCGGTTTATTTATTGCTGAGTTTTTTTTTGTCGACGCACACTCGCGATACAAACCGGTTTGAATTATAATTTTTGTGAAATTGCGTTGTTGCGAGCCGTTGGATTGGACAGGTTGAAGCATGACGTGTTTGTTTTTTTTATTATAATAACTTCTTGCGGTTTGTTAATGAGTGCGTTTGATGGATAAAGAAGTGATTTTCATAAATAAATAAGGAAAATTACCGAGGTGAGAATCTTCGCAGCTCTGTTTGCAAGTTGCTGAGTCTCGTTTGTCCATCGGATTTCCGAGAATGTCCTGGAAAAGAACAGAATATATTATTAGAATAGTTGGAACCAGTTTAAAATAGAAAATATAATATCGGTTTTCATTTTATATAATAAAAAAACCGTTTTTTGAAAGATTTAAATATTTTGATTACCTTGATACAAAGAGTGTGGAAGGAAGACAAAATGTCTAAAGATTAGAGTAGCGCTCATATTTGTCCAATTTACAAGATAAGTGATAAGACAATACAAAAATTACTGGGGAATTGCACTTTAAGCCATAGTGTACAAAATTGTTGCCACACTAGTACGGAAAAGATTAGAGAAATATGAGTACAGGGTGGTAGAGGAATACCAAGGAGGTTTCAGACGTGTGAGGTTGACAGTGGATCAAGGTTTCACATTATAAAATTAAATTCAAAGTAAGAGCTACGAAGAAAACTTGTATATACTTTTTTCTAACTTCAAACAGATATATGACTCAATTTCTAGAGAACGATTGTATGCAGTACTGGCAAGGTTAGAAATTCCAAAGAAAATAATAAACTTTGCAAAATGACACTAACAGGTTCAAGAAGTAATACTCTGATAGACCGCAGTTATTTAGAGCAGTTTAATATCTAGGAGTTACAATAATAATCCTAATAATACAACTAAGGGAAAGCATTTAAATGTTTCGAATTAATATTTACTTTGAATGAAATGTCTGTATAATGTGTAATTATTATTTTTACCGAAATAAATTAATCGTTATCCTATTACCGCCCAATACAATTAACTGAAATGCATTTATTTGTGATTAATTTATTTTCTTCCCCATTTAATTTAATATTGATGTTACAGGGAGTCAGTGTAAATTGCACGTATTTTTGTACCTTTGTTATCATTCTAATATTTAATTTGAAACGGCTAAAACAAAAAAAAAATAAAATGAAAAAATAAGTATTCGAACTATGATCCTACGGCATACTGTGCTTTACCACTACATCACTAGCAGCTTGTAAACCTATCTCGTATTCGAGTGTACTTAAGCGAGATTATCAACCACTGCAAACTTTAGAAAACCGTGAAAAATAAATGCCTGACCATCTATGAGGCTAATGTACGAGTGGCCTAAGTGCACGTGTTTATCACCTTCCCCGACCTAAAATCCAGAATCCATCTATGAGGCCAATATTATCCAAAATACTCCAAGGAGTCCCTACTACCAACTGGCAAAGCCAGGATCAAAACTGAGCTTAACATCTGGCGACCTCCCTTTGTATGTACCTTGTCCACGTTTTTAAGCTTTAAGCAAAAGGAGGAAACATTTTTACTTTCGAATAATCCCATTGTATTTTTAATGTATTCTAGTTTAATTAAAAGAATAGTACAAACCAATATGCACATAGTTGTGTAAGGACAAGAAGTGCTTTCTTTACCTACACCGGATTGATTAGAATATTTAGTTACATACCATTAAAGGCTATATAATTCACAAACAGTATGGTAGATCAAACGTCGGTTTTTCTCGGAGTCTTTTGAATTGAAAGGTTTTCTATATTTGCTTAAGGCGTGGGCATTTTCTTTTAAACAACCGCCTTTGTCCGTATAGGCGAATCATCTTTTATGAACAACATCACTTCGCTATAGGCTGACTGCACATCGTCAAAGTTTGCTTTCGGAGGTACTTTCTAAAAAGGAATATATTTATGACAAAAGAGGTATTACGCGATCTATAATATACAGAGTTCTTTTACCTTAAGCACTGTACAAGGCTATGTATTAGCCTGCTCTTTTCCTACAAAAAGGTATATAAGAAGATCTCTTTTTTATAAAGAAATGTATCATCAAAGAAGTATTTTTTTTATTTCTATACCGGTATCACTTCTAAAGATAGCTTGGCATCTGAACATGCATTGCAAAAGCACGCTAGCGTTCAAATATCAGGCCAGGAGTTCTGGTGTACGATTTAGATATACATTTGTGAGATTGCAAATTCGAACAGATTGATCTCAAGCGAATCTACTGCTGTAATCATCATTGGGAACTTTATATAGTACGCGTGTGGAAAGTTTGAATGAAATAAATTACTGTTAGTTTCATAATATAATTTCAGTTTATTGTTTAATGCAACCCAGATGATCAAATGTATTGTTATTTAAACTTTAGCAATAATACATTTGACAAACTTTTCATCATTTGCGTATATGTACCATAAGTAAAACATTGCATACACATTGCACACAGAAAACTATCTACTATTTCAGTTAATTCTTTAATTGTTGAATTAAGAAAATTTGCTGTTTTATTGAATTGTATCACAGCAGGATTTTATACCTAGTATAGCAGATAGATGAGTGAGGCTCACGTCAGATAACCAAGTTACTTGCAACATTGTTCTGAAGATGCCAGCCGCAGAGTTTGTTGAAATGTACTAGTCAAAGACTACGGTCTGTTAGCCCGGAAGAACGTATTTTTAACACCACAATTTATACACAAATTTATTTTTCATTTTCAACTAGTGATGTTGGTAGGAATATTTAGAACTTGTGGTAATATGTATCTTTATAATAAATGTAAAAGAGCAAAACTATTGTTATAATAGTATGTTTATTCACTTTACATCAACGGTGGTCTACATATGATTATGGTGCCAATACAATGCAATACTACTTGTCTTTACTGGTGTCGACTTCTATATGTCAGACACTTACTCATTATTACACCTCCTCCTTTAGTATATTTATCTACTACAAGTTATATCTATCTATTACTATTACTAATCTAACACATAGTCATTAAGCTTTTGTGGCACGTTTATTTCTCGCTTCGGTCTACCTTCATAACTAAGATGATTAAAGTCAACTCCACTCGTACCAGGCATTTCACTACACTCATCAAACTTATTACTTATTTCATTTCTCAATAACTGTGGCGGACTGCCACTGTGTATCCTTTCTGTATACTACTTCCTCTCCTGCTTCAAAACCTTCTCTTTTTCTGGTATGTTTATCGTAATATTTCTTGTAAGTGTCGTTGTTTCTTTTTATGTGTTGTCTAAGTTCCTTCATTTTTAAATTCTGTTTTTCAACTAAGGGTAATTTGGTTTTTAATTTCCGTCCAAGGAGTAGCTGCCGATCTCTTAAGACTGGCAATAGGCGTGTTCCTGTATTCCATCAGAGCTACCTGCCAGTCATTTGATTTGCGCAGAATGTTTTTTTGCAGTTAGCACAAAACCGCTAAACCGTTAGACCTTGCATAATGAGGCCTGATCGTTTTAAATTCAAACCCAAAGCATGTTGTCAGAGACCACAACGTCTGGTATTTCGTGAGTCGCAAATATCCGTTTCAGTGCATTTATAATATCTTTATTCCCAATTTTATTACAACGTGAAGTCGCACCTATCTGGGTTCAAGCACGGATTTATACTAGGAAGATTTACTATGACAAATCTAATTATCATCACACAATATATAAGTGAGGCCCTAGACAGTCAAGGTCAGGTAGATGTAATTTACACAGACCTTTCTAAAGCATTTGACACCACAGACCACAATTTTCTGTTGAGGAAACTTGGTTTGTTTGGTATATCGGCTGGACTTCAGAATTTCATGAACAATTATTTATCGAACAGAACAAACCAAGTATTGTACAATGGATTTTACTCTGCGCCTTTTATTTCTACTTGTGGCGTACCTCAGGGCTCCAGTCTAGGTCCGTTGCTATTTTTATTATATCTGGATGATCTTTCCAGCAGTCTTAATTGTTCTGTATTGGCCTACGCTGATGATGTAAAAATTTATCAGACTATTACTACTATTGATAACGTGGAGCTTCTGAAAGACAATATAAACCGCTTATCTCAATGGTTCTCATTTAATAGGTTGAAACTAAACATCGCTAAGTGCCAGGTGGTAACCTACACACGAAAAACCAATGTTATCAACGCTTCTTATTTTTTCAACAGCGAAGTTTTGTCTAAAGCTGATACTATGAGAGATCTGGGCATAATCTTCGACAAACGCTTACTTTTAAGAAACCATATTGATGACTTATCAATATCTGCATCTAAACGATTAGGATTTATGATCAGAAATTGCAAACACTTTCATAATGTTAGTACTATACCTATATATAAACTGGAATGTGGTGAATGGATGCATTCACTAGCAACCAAATTGTCAGAGAATTATATCTGTGTAAAAATTTATTACATTCCACGAATAATTTGAAACCAAAAATATCAATTTATTATTTAAATTTCCGGTTCAAAGTTTAGTTAAGAAAACAATAATAGCTTGTAAAAACCTACGATTTTGAGTATCATACGTGTACATAAAAAGTATCAGGTAATGGCGTTAACGTGCTTTTCACATTTTCACATTTTGCCAGGTTAAACCAGTAAGAATGTGTGTCCGTTAGAGATGCCATGATCCTTAATATCGTCGAATAATGTTGTAGTATACTTGGTTGTTAAAGCGTCAAGCATTTTTTATAACTTGGTTGGTGTAAGTAAACATGTGTTAGGATGCAGTCTGAGGTTATTTCATTCATCCTTATAAAATCGTGTGTCTTTTCCCGTTTGGTTTATAAGCTATTCTTTTTATGTACAATTGTATTCTAGCTTTCTCGGGAATACAGCTATATAGTGTTTGCTAGTACAAATGCAGCAGTAATCATGAGTTGCAACAGTTCGTTAAATTGGAATTTTGATGTGTTGACCATTTGTTGCTTCATTTTTGTTAGCGTCTTCAAAATAAACAGTCTATCTACACTTGCACTAGGTCTTGAATTAGAAGGTCTTCTTTCCAAATAAGCCTCATTTCTTTGAGAGTGTTCAGAGTCGAAAGTCTCAGATGTATTCGTCAACATTATTTGCTTACATATATTTGATATGCTCTAAGGAAAACTATACGTGATATAAGAATACTTTCCTTTGTAATAAATGTATCATAATACCCTTTGTGCACATTTCAAATAAATATATGTTATTAAAAAGGAAACAAAATTTATTTATGCAAAAAATGATGGGTGTACACGGGATATAAGACTCCTAAAAAAACTATTGAAAACAAGAATATTTTTTTATATGTGTATATGAAGGGCTAGAAGTTTAAAGTTTTGGTTATAAATGCACCTTATAAACGTCTATAACACACAAAAATAATGAATTAAATATATTAAGTAGTTATAGAAAAAAAATCTTTTGGAAGAATTAAATAAATTTTTTTTTTTGCCAAAACAATGGTTTTTTTTTAGGGTTGATATTTTGCATAAATATAATAGCCATCTAACTTATAGGGCAAACAACGAAGACATTATGCTCAGGGGCATTTCTCGTTATACTAACCCGGCTATGGCCTTTATTCTTCTTGCATATTTTTCTTTGATATAAAATTAAGATATAATGAAAAATGTATTGTTTAATTACATGACTATATTTTTTAATTAAACAGCCTTTAACCTCGATTTTATATATATAAAAAACGTGTAGAAGAATAAATTTATATATTAAAAAAAAGAATATAATACACTCCGCCAAAAAAGTATCGCATAATTTAGTTTTGAATCATAAAAGTATCGCATAATCTTCGTTTGTAGCATAAAGTTGTAAATATAATTTAATGCGCTCTAAGATATAATTTCTATGATTGTTTAAATAAAATACAGGCCAAATAAAAACAAGAACTCATACTTGAGATTTTTATTAAAACAAGAAATTATAATTTTGGAAAGAAAAATGTCATAACAGTAGCTTTTAATACTGAGTATTGTCACCTCTGGCTCTTATGACTGCTCGCATACGGTTTGGCAGAGATTCGATTAACCTCCGTATATAAGCCTGATCCAAATTCCCCCACTCGTCACGGAGAGTATTTGCTAGTCCATGCAGGTCCGCTGGAGCAACATTTTGGGTTCGTATCCGTCTGTGAAGGAGGTCCCACACGTGCTCGATAGGGTTCATGTCCGGACTTACCGCAGGCCAATCTAAAACTGGAATACCAACATCGTTAAGGTATTCCTGGACGATTATTGCAACATGCGGTCGTGCATTATCGTGCATTAACATGAATTCGTTTCCTATAATTGGCGCATATGGTACTACATGTTCTTCTAAAATGTCCGTTATATACCTGTGGGCAGTCAGTGTACCTCTGTCTACTGGTACTAACTCTGTACGACCTGTTAAACAGATGCCTCCCCAAACCATAATAGAGCCACCAGCGAAATTAGGTCTAGGTCTGATATTACACAGCGAATAGCGCTCACCGTCTCGTCTGTACACTGAGATACGCCTATCTGAGGTGTAAAGACCAAACCTTGACTCATCTGTGAAGAGTATATTGGCCCAGTCATTAATGTTCCAATTTACATGTTCTCTGGCAAACCTTAAGCGAGCCACTCGGTGGTTCCTAGTGAGACGAGGGGCTGTTACAGCTACTCTAGCTCTTAATCCACTCTGTCGTAACCTATTCCGAATAGTTTGAGTACTCACACGAGTATTTCTGACTCTAGCCAAGTCGTTCTGCAATTGTCTCGCAGTTACATGTCTTCGACGTAATGCTTGTAGTAGTAAATAGCGGTCATCTTGGCGAGTAGAACATCTTGGACGACCTGGTACAGGTCTTCTACTGTAAATGCCTGTTTCCCTATATCTGGCTACGGCTCTAGAAACACTTGACTGATTGATGTTCATCAAATTAGAAACGTATGCTTGAGATCGTCCATCTTCGATTAAAGCAACTATAGCAGCCACTTGTTCTGAAGTTAAATTGCTCATTTTAGTTTTAAAAGCGTTGGTACAGAACTCTGACTTCGCACTTTAAAATTTGTCCGTATAGGAAGACTTTCAATAAACAACTGAGCAAACCTTACACATATGCATTTTTCTAAATGTGTTCTTTTAGGAAAAAAAATAAAGTAAAAACGCTAAGTTCCATTATTTTGTTAGTGTTTTTATAGTTCACATACACGAGGCAAACTTTTTGTGAACGTATAAAAATATCTTGGTTCATAAATGCCCTTTTTTAGTTTATGCGATACTTTTTTGGCGGAGTGTATTTAAGTTTTTTTTCTTTATCGAATAGTTAAGTTAAAATTTATTTAATAAAACATTAAAGCTTGAGAACCTATCAAATAAACAAGTATGGGCAACATGCTGTTATATATAGTACGTAATAATATATAATATATAATATAAAAATAATACAGTAAATATTGCTATACTATTGAATTATTTGACCTTCAGTAAAATGGAACAATTAAAAAAGGTAAATAGCTTGCTCATTAAATGTTTTCCAGTTCCACCATTTCACAAGCGGATTATCTGTGCTTGCATTTTTATTGCATCTACCTACCGCACGAACGTGTTTATTGCATCCAAGTGTGTAAAACATGTTAAATGCAAAATATTTGTTAACAACATGAAGTAAATAAATTTTAAAGTCTAGATATCTGCATATATATAAAACCTTGTGCCGCCCTATCTTAAGCAGTTTTGAGTTGCTGCCCATATATAGATGTGTAAAATGATGTTATTCTTGTCTTGCATTATTGTCGCCGTTTGTGTGGTCTACGGATGTTGTCCAGATAAGCCAGGTCTTTGCCCAAAACCAAGTGGAGCTGGAATTTGTGTAGAAGAATGCAAGAACGACAGTTGCTGCGAAGGTAGCCAGAAATGCTGTTCGAATGGATGTGGTCATACGTGCCAAGATCCAATCCGTAAGCATTAACCATACAATTAATGTATTATCTTAATCATTTTATCCTACTATATAAAGCAGTACTAAAAAAACCTGGAAGATGTCCAAAGAAAGGGTCCTTGACGGATTTCGATCAAATATGTGACATACGCTGTCAGACTGATTACGATTGCGAAGGTGAAGAGAAATGCTGTCCCTATGATTGCACTCCTTTCTGTGAATATACTTGCAGCTGTCCTGGGAAATACAAATGTTGTTCAAATGAATGCGGTCGTCAATGCGTCAAACCTGTCTTATAGATAGGTAGTGTAGTGGTAGAAGTATAAGAATCGTTTACATTTACATACAAAATTTAAGTTTTAGAGGAATCAATAAAAGACTGCAACAAAAAGCTTGTAACATTTTATTTAGTAAGGTGTAATAAATGTTTGAATAGACTCCTTACACGTATAAGGTGTTGTAAGTTGTCATTGAAACAATATATAGGTCCTCCCAAAAAAAGTGAATAATCTGAATGTTGATTTTGGTTATATATATTCTTAGATCAAACAATACCACACTATACATTCAGTTGTGTTTATTATTAAACAACTTTCATTCATGCAGCCGAAGAGTAACCCATATACGCCTTCCTTCACTACGCCTCTTATTGTTAGTGTATCCATATGTTATGTCCACTGTTAATTTGGTAAATTGTCTATCAATGTTGTGCTGACGAGTATAAATACCTTCCTTAATTTATTATTATTTCAAATAGAAAAGAGCATTCATTCAGTTGAAGGCCAGAAAACTAGCAAGAAAGTATTTGTGTTTATTTGATTTTATCTTTTACCTTATACATACATATTGCTGTGGAAAAAAACAGAAAATGCCAGTAGTTTTTTGAACGTTTAAGTTTTTTTTTATATTTATAAGATATAAGTTGGTTAGTTTAAGTTTTGAAGAAAATTGATAATTAATTCATGTATTTAATTGTTGACTTTTAGTACACATTTGTTAAATTGATTTGTTTGTTGAGTTGAGGTCGTTTGTTGAACGTCTCACTGTAATAGTATTTTCATTTTTGCGTATGACCGGCGCACACGGCTTTGCTTGTCCGGTTTGAGGTCAGTGATCATTGGCGTTCGAAAGGGGTAAGTTCGATTCATTTTTGGTTGCGTAGAGGTAATTAAAAGTCGTTGTCACGTTTGCGTAAATTCACGCGTATTAAAGTTTGCAGAACTTACTTCTAGCAATTACCACTGATAGCTCATTAGTCTATGGGTATCTTGTTTAGATTAGTAGTTTTATATGTCTTTTGATTTTTAAACGAGAGCATTTCATGTAAATTTTCACTCCTGCAGAGTTCAGAATTTTCATTTTTATTTGCATTTTTAACTTTAAATATTTCCAGTTTTTTTTTAAGCCTGTCAATTAAGCTTGATAAGGTTTTACATTTCTGGAAATTAGTTTTGCACAGAATATTAAATATTTCAATACATTTTCCTTGTCTTTATTTTTCATACCTCTCACTGCGTGGCAATAACAAATTTTTTTCTTTTTTTTTTCACTCACAATCACCTATTGAGGCCTTTTGCCATCAATAGATGACCTTGGAGTTTCAATTGTTTCATGTTCTTTCAACAATTCATCTCTACTTTAGAGATTGGCGCCTGGCATATTACTCTTTTAAATTTTTGATTGATCAATCTTTTACAATTAAATTAAACTTTTTATAATTTTATATTTTTTTTTTAATTGTGCACTGCATAATTATTTGGCGATCCCAACGTGGGGCCACGAGTTTTTTTTGTGAAAATTTTTAATATTTCTCAAAAGACCACGTTTTCGAGTCTCAAACTCTGCACGGAGTATCTTGAATTTGTTATCAATTTCGGAGAAGTTTTTTACTCAAACCCAATTTTTTTTTTGTAATTTTAAAAAAAAAAAAAAAAAAAAAAAAAAAATGGCTTCGCAAAAGTCCAACGAGAACATTCCATACGTCGCACAAGGAACCTGGAGGGATCAACTGCAGTATGGAAGCGAGGAATCTGTAGACACGGTCCTCAACAAATCTTTCATCATCGAGGAACCGACGGAGGAATCAATCCCTGAGGTGAAGGATGATGTAGAGATGGAGACAGGGGATTCGCATGGGATTGATAGTGGACGGGAGGAAACAGAAAAAACAGAGGAAAGTATAAGTTTGAATGATGTGATGGCCATGTTTAAAAGAATTGAAATGAAACAAGATAGATGTTTAAAGAAACAAGATGAATGTTTTAGACAGTTAGAGGAAACTAAGAAGATATTTAATAGAGAGATTTTTAGAGTAGACAAGAAAGTAGAGAATGTAGAGAGTAAAGTCATTGAGAATACTTTAAGATCAACAGCAAATGAGATAACCATAACAAATTGTGTAAAAGAGATTCATGTAATCAAGAATAAATGGGAAGAGAGAGAAAATGTGGTGGTGGAAAGAGTCAAAGCGATAGAATGCGAAGTTAAAGAAAAATTGATAGAGAGTGTGGAAAGAGTCGAAGAACATGTAAATAGAAAATTATTGACATTTCAAGAAAGTCCCAATTTCAATCATTTTGGAAACGGTATTTTGTCAATGCCTGTTCAAACAGAACAATTGCCGAAATTTTTCGGGTCATCAACCCATAATCCTATGGCTTTTCTGAGAAATCTGAACGAAGTTTTAGAGTCCGTGCCTGGAGACAGGAACAAACTGAGGATGGCACGCAACGCCATGAAGGATGAAGCGAAGGATTGGTTTAATTTCATCGAGGACTCAATCAATTCATGGGACCAGTTCCAAGATGAGTTCCAGAGGCAGTACTGGAATCAGCAGATACAACAAAGGGTGAGAACCAATCTATTTTTGGGTAATTTTAACAAGTGCGGTATAGATAGTAGAGAATCTTATGTCATAAAAAAAATCAATATTCTTAAATTTTTAAATCCACCCGTTTTGGAAGCTGACTTAATCACGCAATTATCCAGGCATTTTGAGCCTGAGGTCACACAAGCGATTGCGATGCATAATATAACCTCCATTAGTCAAATGCTAGGACTCATGAAGAGATTAGATTGTGCGGAACAAGGCAATGTAAATTCTAGAACCACGCGAAGTCCTGAAGGTCATATAATCCACAATCAGGCAACTGGTAGTTCGAGTAATGATGGTTTCTACCGTCAGCAGCAAACGCGAACTAACGTAAATTCGAGGCCAGCTCCTTATTACAACAGGAGGCAGTCTTTCAATGGTAGAAATGGTGGGCGTCAGAGTCCAAATACCAACAGTTCAAATGTGCCTCAGGTATCCACACAGCACCAAAATGACCGTCACGATGTCCTGACAGGGTCAAACATTCAAGTGGCTTCCCCACAAAACCAGAATTCAAATCAGTCAGCTGACAAAAGTTTGCCTAGTAATTCTGTGCAGTGGAATTCAAATCGCTATGTTAATCACATAGAAACAAGTCAGATTCCAAACAAAACTGGCGCTATATCAAAAGACACTAGGTCTTACACTAATGAGCAAAAGGGTCAAACAAAGCCGAAAGAACTACTTAATGAAGCTCGTGGGCAGGATTTTTAGAAAGTCCAGCCAAAAGGAAAAAAATGTACACCATTTTACAAAAGGATAATTTAAGATCGATCAATTCAGATTTGCCACATGTAAATGTAATGTTCGGTGAGAATGTTTTGAAATGTCTTGTAGACACGGGAAGCGAGGTTTCAATTTTAGATGAGGAGAAAGTAAAATTGCTAGAGAAAGAAAATTCAGGGAAATTTATGCCAACACGAAAAATAACCATTGTCACTGCTACAAAGAAAGTAATTGCTGCAATCAACAGAGTTTTTGTTACCGAATTCAAATTAAAGGATTCAACTTTTCTGGGAGAATTTATATCATTAAGAGGTTTAAAGAGAGATGGAATCATTGGGATAGATTTGTTAGATAAGATGAGAGCGGTTGTAGATGTAGATAAGAGATTGATTAAGGTAGGAGAGGAGAGGATTAATTGGTGTGATGAGACTCCTAGTGAGGAGAGGATTATAAATTGTTTAAGAAAAGAGAAGGAAAATGTGAATTTAGAGTTGTTAGAATATGATTGTTTTAAGAATGATATACAGAGTTATGGAAAAGTTGTTGAATGTGATAGTATACAGGGTAGTGATTTATCCCAAGAGGTTTTAGAAGTAGATGTTGTTGATGATGTAGTAGAATTAGAAGCAAACAATTCCCAGATTGAATTCCCAAATGAATTAAATGATTTTAAGATCAATTGTGATGAGAAAGTTGAGTTTGAAGTAAAAGAAATTTTAAAACAGTACATTTCTCTAGTTGATAAATTCCCAAGTTTAGCAGTTGGTTATGAACATTCTCTAGAAGTTGATGAATCGAAACCTTTCAAAGTAAAAAACTATCCGATTCCCAAGAACATGCAAGAAAAAGTCAGAGCTGAGGTTTCTCAAATGCTACAAGATGGGATAATTGAACGTGGCTTAACAAGGTATGTCAATCCTTTAGTCGTCGTCCAAAAGAAGAATGGAGACATCCGTTTGTGTCTGGATGCCCGACGTTTAAATGAACGAACACGACCGCAGTTCGAAACTCCTGTCACGGTCGAAACATTATTGGCAAGGTGTACAAATGCGAATTATTTTACTAAGCTAGATTTAAAGAGCTCTTTTTGGTTGGTACCGTTAAACAAAGAATCTAGAAAGTTTTGTGGATTTATGGTAGATGGTAACGTTTTTCAGTTTAAGGTTGTACCTTATGGTTTAAGTAGTTCAGCTGCCGCGTTAATACGAGCAATGCAACAAATTTTAGAACCCTACAATTCTTTTGTAGCTCATTACATTGATGATATTTTAATTTTTAGTCAAAGTTTAGTGGATCATTTAGTGCATTTACGCAAAGTTGTTGAAGTTTTAGCTAGAAATGGATTGAAAGTGAATTTAACGAAATGTGAGTTTGTCAAACATGAAGTAAAGTTTTTAGGCTATGATTTAACAGAAAATTATGTAAGAGTAGATGAATCTAGGCTAAAAGTCATCAAAAAGTACCCTAGGCCTAGCAACATAAAGCTTTTGAGAGGATTTCTTGGTGTAGTCAATTACTACAAAAGGTTTGTTCCAAGATTAGCACACATCAGTGCACCTTTATTTGAATTGTTAAGAAAGAATGAAAAGTTCACATGGACAAAAGAAAGATTAGAAGCATTTGAAAATGTAAAGTCAGAATTTCATCGTTCATTATGTTTATTATTGCCAGATTTTAGTAAAGAGTTTTTGTTACGTGTCGATGCCAGTGATACAGCCATCAGTGGTGTTTTGATTCAAATTGGTAGGAATGGTGAAGAACCAATTTGTTTTGTCTCCAGAATTTTGAAAAGCTATGAGTTAAGGTACACTGTATCGGAAAAAGAAATGCTTGCTGTAGTTCATGCAGTGAGCAAGTTAAGATTTTATTTACTAGGAAAGAAATTCATAATTGAGTCTGATCATGCTGCTCTAACATCTTTAATGTCAACTCGTTTTTCTAACAACCGAATTTATCGATGGTCCTTGTTACTTTCTGAGTATGTTTTTGAGATAAGACACATAAAAGGAGATTTGAATGTAACAGCTGATGCTATATCCCGTATGCACAATCTGAAGAGCCATTTCGACCACGTTGAGGTAAACACATACAACATGTATGAAGCCGAGGGGTTATTTGACTTTGTCAGGATCAATGAGGTGCAGCAAGATGATTGTTTCGTTCAGATACGAGAGGCATTAGTCCACCGGGATGAGTACAAGGAGTTTGTCATCCGAGATGGGATTCTGATGAAGCGGATCCGAGATCAGTTCAACGTTGTACTCACCGAGGTTTTCGCACGTCAGGCGATGGAAGAAATACATCAAACCCTGGGACACATCGGAGGACACAAACTTTGGCTCACCTTTCGAGAAGCTTTCTTCGCCAAAAGGGACAAAACAATTGCCAAGTCAATCGTCCGCACATGTCTTCAGTGTCAACTTGGAAAAACCAAGAACCGCACGTGCCAAAACGTCATCAAGAGCATAGTTGTGGAGAACAAACTCGACCTCATCGCCGTCGATTTTCTTGGAAATCTCATTCCTGGAACTTTTGGATACCGCAACATTTTCGTCATGGTAGATGTTTTCACCAAATACGTAAGACTCTTTCCCACCAGATGTTACAACACAGATACAGCCATCCGCTGTATAGACAATTTCATCGCAAATCAAGGTAAAATGCGCCGCATTCTCGCTGACAATGCCACATATTTCAATACACATCGTTTTGTTGACGCCATGAATGAGCGGGAGATAACTGTTTCTTTCTGTTCCATACGTCATCCATGTGGAAATCCCTCCGAAAGATACATTCAGGAGGTTGTCAAGTTCCTCAGGATGCAAACTCACCAACGCCATCCTGATTGGGTCCGCCACGTCCAAGACATCGAGAATTGGATCAACAACACTCCTAACACCACCACTGAGGAGTGCCCTTTCACTTTGATGTATGGAAGACTTCCTAGTCGGCCTTGGAACCGACTTGAAGAGGACGTTTACGTTGAGGCAAGAACCGAAGACGCCAGAAGGAAGTTACGACTTCGAGGAGATCGTTACGTTCGCCAAGAGAATGCAAAGATCACCAAGCGAACTCAGTTTGATGTTGGCGATCTCGTGCTGGTGAGACGGTATCGTTTGGGCAGACGTGACCAGCAAAGATGTCAGAAGCTGGAACTACCGTTCGTTGGACCCTATCGAATCGCGAGTGTGTTCCATGGCGTCACTTACGAGCTACACACTTTGGACGGTATGCAGAGCAAAGGTCGTTTCCACATCTCTGCATTACAACATTTTCACCACGACCCAGGTTAGTTCGACACCTGGAAGTGACGTTTTCTCCCCTGTGTGCGGAGATAGGGTTTAAGTTTTTTTTTGTTCCGTGGACATATTTGACAATGTTTTTTTTTCTGCTTTTGTGTGCGTGCGATTTTAAAAGTAAAAACAATGACACTCTTCGAGTGCAAATTTTTCTTTTATAATCGGGAGATCTGCTGTGGAAAAAAACAGAAAATGCCAGTAGTTTTTTGAACGTTTAAGTTTTTTTTTATATTTATAAGATATAAGTTGGTTAGTTTAAGTTTTGAAGAAAATTGATAATTAATTCATGTATTTAATTGTTGACTTTTAGTACACATTTGTTAAATTGATTTGTTTGTTGAGTTGAGGTCGTTTGTTGAACGTCTCACTGTAATAGTATTTTCATTTTTGCGTATGACCGGCGCACACGGCTTTGCTTGTCCGGTTTGAGGTCAGTGATCATTGGCGTTCGAAAGGGGTAAGTTCGATTCATTTTTGGTTGCGTAGAGGTAATTAAAAGTCGTTGTCACGTTTGCGTAAATTCACGCGTATTAAAGTTTGCAGAACTTACTTCTAGCAATTACCACTGATAGCTCATTAGTCTATGGGTATCTTGTTTAGATTAGTAGTTTTATATGTCTTTTGATTTTTAAACGAGAGCATTTCATGTAAATTTTCACTCCTGCAGAGTTCAGAATTTTCATTTTTATTTGCATTTTTAACTTTAAATATTTCCAGTTTTTTTTTAAGCCTGTCAATTAAGCTTGATAAGGTTTTACATTTCTGGAAATTAGTTTTGCACAGAATATTAAATATTTCAATACATTTTCCTTGTCTTTATTTTTCATACCTCTCACTGCGTGGCAATAACAAATTTTTTTCTTTTTTTTTCACTCACAATCACCTATTGAGGCCTTTTGCCATCAATAGATGACCTTGGAGTTTCAATTGTTTCATGTTCTTTCAACAATTCATCTCTACTTTAGAGATTGGCGCCTGGCATATTACTCTTTTAAATTTTTGATTGATCAATCTTTTACAATTAAATTAAACTTTTTATAATTTTATATTTTTTTTTAATTGTGCACTGCAATATGTATAAACATAGACAAATTCTTTTGGTGAAAAATCTCATACCGAAAATATGTGCGTTAACGATAAATGTTAATCAGCTCGAGTATGTAGCTCCTCTGTTAGAAAATAATGTTGATGTTACCATGACAAATAATGTTAAGTTATTTGGGAGATAAAATTGAAAGTACGTTTCTCTAGGTTACTAGCAGTGCTAATTCAGATTAATTTTAAAATCGCAATCGTTCTTTTTCCAATTTATCAGTTATGTACCTCTTTTCTACTATAACTGGTGGTCTTGAATGTGCTGATGTAGCATCAAAGAAACGCTATAAGTACAGTTGAACCCCCTTCTAAATCCGTTCCCAGATTATTTTAAGAGCTAGTAAAGAATCAAATTATACCACATATTTCTGCTGGTTTAAAATTTTCAGGAATTTCAATTTGAAACTCCTTTATATTTTTAATACTATCTAAAACAATTTAGAACAATGATATTAACGATATGTTGTTTTCAGAAACAAACTTTTACTACTAAGTTTTATTTTTTTTATTGAAAACTTTATATTTATATATGTATATTAAAATTTACTATTAAACGTGACAATTACGAAATAGAAAGACTTTTTAGGAGAAACAAATTTCCACGATAATAAAGCCTTGATAGAAGTGATCGCTACATTTGACCAAGATTTACCATTTTACTTTGGCTGGTGAATTTAAAGCGGGGAAATAATGGTAATTACAAAATGTTGATCTTGACTTATTTTTGATACGCGTACTACATTTTGGACGCCTCATATACTGTCAGTTTAGGTTTGCATATTCTTAAATGAGATATTAATATAATTAATACATATTAATTTTAAAATTTGGAGATGTTTGTATATTTTGCAATTAATAAAATTATTATTTTATAAATTTGCTATACAGTTTTAGTTATCCATAATAAGAATTGGTAGCATATACGAAATGGTATTCTAATAAACGAATAATAACAACAGAAAATCTACTTTGCCAAGAAATATATTAAAATACTATTTTAGGCGTGCGCACATATGCTTCCTTTCATTATAGTATTTTAAAACACAAGTGTCACAATGACGTTTATGTAATGCGAGTACAAGTTTGAATAACGAGCCGCGTGGGGGCGAATGATTCAATGTAGGAGCATTACAAAGTCATTGTGACACCAGTTTTACAGTATTTTTTTCTAATTTGCCCATTAATCGCCTATATTATATTCCGGTAAGCATCTCACCAGTGCGTTAATATCTCATTACAGCACAGTGTGTAGTAATAACCATTTCAGCACTGCGTCGTCGTTTGTTTTAGCTTTATTGTAACATCCAATTAGAAAAAATAATTTATAAAGACTAGAAATCTTTTGTGAAATAAAAAATACTTTATCAATGAATTCTGTTTATGCGCTAAGCAGGTACCTAAATTAAACCGTCGCACAGTGGTGCAGTGCCGCCAAAAATTCATTTTTGAGAAGTATGAAACCGGAAATATATATTTGCCGTAAATAGTGAAATGTTTAAATGTTTAAATTGTATAAAAAACGTCATTTTACATTCCACGCTCAAAGTTGGCGTCAGTAAAAATGCTGAAATCATTGTATAGTTTTGTTACAGTTGCTAGTACAATATTGTAAAAAATTGATGTCTAAATTGAATATAACCTATACGGTATGTTCCATGGTCTTTATAGTTTATGCAACTGCTAAAAAAAGTTGATTTTTTACAAACGTGTAGTTGTACACTGAACCAACTTTGAAAGAGGTGGACTTAAATTTTTTATGGCGTTGGAGGAGTCTTGCTAAAATAGACAAAATCGAAAGCGAATGATTTTTCTTTTATTTCGAATTTAAATCTATTTTTATTTATATTTTTTTATTTATACATTAGTACCACCTCAACGAGTTTTAACTTTTTTGGGGAGATATCTTCAACAAACATTAAATTTACTAAATAAGTTAAGACCGTGCCACATGTTCGCCGACGATTTAATCAGGAAAGCTGGTATTCGATGCAATCCATTAGAAATTTTGGGTATATACCATTCATGATTTCATAAATATCGTTTTCATCAACAGAAGTGAGAGGGACACTCATAGGGTTTGCTAGTAAATCTCCAGTCGGGTTACACCGCTAAGCATATATACGTGGCAGAGGAGCAAATTGCTTTAAAAACATATTAGCCGGGATCGCAGGATCGTTTATGTCAATTCCGTTCATCTTTTCAATTAATACAGTCAATTTGTACTGAAAAGGTCTCCTAGCAAGAAAGTTGAGGTGTAGTTTTGATTTCTTCTATTTTATATGTTTCTCTGGGGTTATGAATTCGAAACTGAGGATTGCTAGCAAAATTTCGTGCTGCAACATTGAAAAAAAATGTTGCGGTTTTTTTGCTTATACGTAGAAAACTATCAACTTTTCGTAAATATCCTCTCTATTCTAAATAAAAGTACATAAAAATTGCACGAGAATTTAGAGTAGAAACATATCCAAACCCTATTCAATCAGGCTAAACATCTGGAAGCTGAGATCAATATCGTCCAGCTGTAGCGTAGTATAACAAGGAGATTAGAAGAGCCAAGAGATAGTCATGAAGGAACCTTTGTTAGAAATTGTAAAATACACCTGACACAGTGAGGATCTTCAAAGTACTCTCAAGAGAACCGGTTCACTAAAGCGAACGGGTGGCACATTTACGGACTCGGGAGAGGCTACTTTAGAGCATTTAGAACATAACTACTTCCCATGATATCAGATGATGAATAACCTATCAGAAGACAATGACACTGATTGGCAAATAGCGAGGACGTTCAATGCTCACCTGGTTAAACTCTTCAGAGCTAGTCTTGCTTGGAATTATACACCAACAGTGTGGACGGAGGTGATAGTGATGTCTATACCCAAAATGGAAAAATCGGGAAATTTAAGTTTTGGAGTGCAAAAAGTGGGTTCCGCAAGAAACCACTTTCTTAAAACTCTTTCTCTATATCTTACCAAGGATATGCTGATATTGTGGTGTCTGATGTTACGTCACCTCCATTGCCACTGTCGCGGGGGGTACCTCGGGGCTCGATAGTCAGCCCTATTATGTTCTCATTATACACATCGAAATTTACGCTAGTTCTGAGGTACTGTAACGCGCATTTGTATACGGGCGACACACAAATTGACTCCACCTTCAAACCGTCCGTTTGCAAAATTATTAACGATGTACGAACCCTTTGCGGGATGTCATCGGCTCACCCTCTTATGTTAAACCCGACAATAGGGTTAGTATAGGGTAATAATTTGACTTACTCTACTAGAGTCCACAATAACGGTATATATAAATAATATAAAACTACCAGTGGTTAAGAAGGTTAGAAACCTAGGGGTAATAATCGACAACACATTTCGTTATCGTGATCGAATTTCAAAATATATTAAAATGCATATTTTCATTTAAAATTTCTCCCTATAGATCACTTCAAACCAAAAATATTCAGAAATTTCTGTGTGAGACGTTTGTTCTTTCCCAGTTTAACTATTGCGTGCCACTGTACCACTCTGCCATTGACGGAAACACTGCTAATTGCATTCAAAGGATTCAAAATGCCTGTCTTTTGCTTTATCCATGGCTAAACCGCACCCGTCGGTACACCCTGTATATTCCTTTTTCTTAATTCCTGCCCCTCACTTGTAAAAAGGCTCGACGATTCGCATCTCGCAGTCGTTGATTTGATAACGGATTATGACCCACCTCAGAAGGCCCGCTAAACCCCTCCCACTTGTAAAAAGACTCGCAGTCGTTGGTTTGATCCCCATTACGACCAACCTCAGCAGGCCCCCTATACCGCACTACTCTCCGCTAACTCCCGTCTACACCTGTGATCGGTCTGAGATCGAGGGTACACCCTGTATATTCATTTTTCTTAATTACAAATTACACATACTGTATCATCATTATTTTCTGTTGTAACACTAAAACAATCGAAGAAAACACAAAATTCTTATCTGCTTTGGATATTCGTCAACTATCGATAATTTACATACTTAGTAACCCATGTCTTCCGAATAATGGTTACTACATTAATTATAATGTTAATTAATAATGTTTTACCATTTCTTCGATCCCCTTTATGTTTATTTCACACCAAATTCGTCGTGATGTTCGGTGCACGACTACCTGCAATATTACAGGGGATACCCCTATTACCAGATGACCGACGATCTACGCCTCCTAAAAATAGCGTACTGCTTTTGGATGCCTTTTAGTATTGTTAATTATTTACTTTAGTGACATTTGTACCATACCCTATACAGTTTTATGTAAACTTGGAAACTTTTCTTCGTATTGTTAGAAACACATCTGCTACACATATCTTCTATCTTTGTTTTTACTGGCGTTTTATTGAAAAATTGAAAATCTGAGAATTACAATTAGAGAGTACAATTAGTTTGACTCCTTCAAAGTGAATTTTGGCTTTGGGATCGAATTTAATGCACTACAAAGAAAGATAGGGAACGAAAGGTTGCTGTTTTTCTGAAGTATATAAAAATATTATGTCGGTAAGAAAAGATCTAAAATTAAACATTTATTGCTTAGCTAACTAACATATCACAAATATTTACCTACGTTTATATATCAGAATATGATAATAATACCAGCGCAACAAATTATTGTCGCAATGACCCATTTATTACCAGAATATGTTGTCCACACATATTATTCTGTCTGGTCGATAAACACAATACAAATTATAGTTATAGCTATTTCCATATACCGGTCCATAATTATTTATCCACATAAACATCCTTACATGTTATCCCAAAATATGTATACACGCATACTGTAATGTACGCGGTGTGTTTTGCACACTTACATATGTAGCGTACATCTGTGTATGCGCCTAGGTAGGTGTGTGTCAGCGCTGCAAAATCGAGCCAAAAGGTAAATGTAGGTCATGTTGTGGTTCTATTGATCTGTAAGCTCCGGGAAGTTGCGAACTTGTTAGATACATTCTCGGTTTAAGGTTTAACTCATGTTTACTACATTACGTATACATATGCAAATGTAGGTATAACGTGAAGAACTTGTAGATTATAGTGTTTAATAATACTAGTGGTTAAACTGTCTGGAGTTTAATATGATTTCACCGCCAATTCAGAAATTCAGACTTCGATGAAACTATAGAGACAAAAAAAGTGTCAACAATTGTATTATATTATATATGTATCACTATTTACGTTGATTAAAGTAAAGTACGTAGATAATATATAGTTATAATTCGAATAAAATAAGTTTGAAGGTCAATAATTTTTTTTGCATTTTTATTTTGGTTTCAGTAGAAAGTTAGTCCAACGTGAAATTAAATCCGGAGTAAATCTGCTCTGTTGATATTAACCTGAAAACCATTAAATAACAGTTGGAGGTCAAGGAAGGAAAGGAGAAAGCCGTAGCACTTAAGCAGATCCGACAGGAATCCAATCACAATACACAAGCCAAGATTAAAAATAATGATGAAATTGTGTGACAGACATAGATGGCGACACTGACAAGGCTGAAGTAGCTAATGCAATTTGTGGAAGTGTGAGGGGCTTAAATATCGAGGACATAAGAGTTCTATCACTCAGGCCGAATCAATGGGACAGTCAGAATGCTATAGTTACTCTGGAAAGGCGTTTGCTAAAGAACTGATCGAACTAGGAGCTGTTAAGAATGGGTTTCGTGTAGGCTACGAGGATGGGTCAACGTGGCCAGATGCTACCGATGTCTAGAGTGTGGGCACGTTAGCAGCTTATGCAAAGGTGTACATAACACAAAATTGTGTCTAAAATGTGGGAAAGAGGACCAGAGAGCCAAAGAGTGCCACAATACCAGTTTCTGTCTTAAATGTAATACGGAAGGGGACAGAGCTGACCACATGAGGTGCCTTTACTACGAACAGTTGATTGTATCCACACAGAAAACAACAAAAGAACACTAAAAAGATGAAACTCTTACAAATTAACCTGGGTCGCGGGCGCGTTGCTGATAACTTGGCGTATACAACTACAAAACAAAGTAATATCGACTTGCTGATTGTAAGTGAACCGCACAGAAATATAGTGGAAGGCAATGAATGGGTAAAGGATAAAAAATGTGACGCAGCTATATTATTCACAAATAGAAACAGGTCAGGAAAGTTCGGATTCATGTATCTTCGGATAAATAGTGGCGCAATATATTGGTGTTATATATGTCCTAATATATCGATGGGGAAATATGAAAAGAAAGTAGATGAAATAATGGGTCTGGTCTGTGGTAGGAAAGAGGAAGCCGGTTATCCAAAACTCAATTCGGCTTCGGCTTCGGGGTACCGCAGAGCCCTGTACTCGGGCCCAAATTATGGAATTTCGTGTAAGAACAACGCAATTTCTTTAACTTTTGAATCTGTCGATTTCGGGTTACAGCGCCCACACACGATTTTCAGATTTTTGTAAACATCTCGGGAACTATACAAATATACGTTAGTACTTTAGAGTACCCTATATTCCTCGATTATTTTTTAGTATTAAAATAATTTGAAGTATTTTACATAGTTCAGAATGACGCAAATTATTTTCCGAAAAAACCTAGAGATCGTGTAAGAATAAAGTAGCTACTGTGAACAAAACGGGCAATTGTAATGGAATTATGCTTGCGTAATTATAAAGCACTGTATAGTAAGATTCGCCAATATTGCAAATCTGATGACAGAGAATAATTACGCAAGGAAAGGTGTCGTCGAACCTTCAGTTCGTCGCACGTAACGATGAAATTTCTGATTAAGATTTATTAACATGATTCATGGTAATGAACGGAAGTATAGTTATAGCATTAGCATTAGATTAGACATAAGATAGGATATATAACATGTAACCAGATTATCCAGCAATAATATTAAAAATGGTACTAAGAAAAGAACTATTATTTAATTAAGCAACCGCCAACCAAAGAGAAAAATATCAAGCATATTACATGGCGATCCTGCCACGATCCATAACACTTGAAACATTGAAACGTAATATATTCCGTTTGATAGGGATTCATTGTTATTAAGTATTTACTGCAGATAGATATCAATAAAAAAAATGCACAATAAAAATACATTGTTCTTCTTACGTACACCGTAGGTCATTTAGGTGGATATTTGTGAGCATTTGTAGAGTCTTCATAAAAAAGTACTATCACCTAATGAAAAATCATTTCCATAGATATTTTCTCCGTTTAAATGAAATAGTTTCAGAAAACTTTGTTTTAGGTAATTGAAATGCTTTACTTGCATCCCATAAGTTTCTGTTTATATGTCTTACAAGATTTCTGTAAATTTGAACAATGGGCTTTTCTTAAAGTCAATACGAAATTTAGTTACCTTCACATGTTATTCATTTCTAATTTAATTTTCTGTTAATACAGCAAAAATATCCCGCAGCATCTTTTTCTCTTTCCGGCAGTAGCAGTTTTAAAGGCAAGCTTTTATATGTCTTAAAAATTAACACCATTGGATGACTTTAACATTCTATCAATGTTTAACAGAATGATAACAGAATAGACCCAAATGCGTGTTGCTGTGTAATGAAAATTTAGTATTAATTCTAAAAAATCTAAAGCATAATGGACAAACAATCAGTGTTAGTGGTCTACTTGTATTGTCATAAATGATCAACTACTTACTCGGTCAGCAAGCTGAATATACTAAATATAGATGAAGTACGGTAGCGCAGAATCCAAAAATATTGCATCAACAAATATATAGTGCCAAAAAAGCAGCGCGATTTTTTTTTTGTAAATCCTTAGATCTTAATAGTATCGCATAAGAAGCTCGTGCAGGACTTTATCAGAAGCCTCAGTTCTGGTAATAGCGGGAGTGACCCTCATAGATCTGCTGGCCAGAAAAAGAAAAATGATATATGTTAGAAGGTCAATAGAGGGAGCGATAAGGAAAACGGAGGTTCATAACATGATCAGGGAACACTGGCCGAGGCGGTGGATAATGAAGAACACTGGTAGATGGACGGTTCAGATTATACCGGATATCAATTTATGGATAGATTGCACACACGGGAAAGTAAATTATTATATGATGCAGTTCGTTACTGGACATGGGCATTTTCAAGATTACTTAAACCGTATGGGAAAAATAGTAAAATAGTAATAGTAAAGTAAATAGCCCTGAATGTCCGTAATTGGATTCAGTTAAGACGATGCTTATCACACCTTTTATGAATGCCAGAAGTGGCGGTTAATTAGGGAACGTTTATATCGCCAAGTGGAGCCCATTACTCCTGAAAATGTCATAAGTAGGATGTTTGACAGTCTGGAAAATTGGAACGCCCTAGCAGGGCATATCAAAAATCTTTTACTAAGTAAGCAGAAGAATATTGAGGAAAGGTATACGATATGAGAATGTGACAGTTCGATCAATATATTGAGTCCCCTGAAGTATTGCTGACGTGGTATTAGTGGAAATAATATCAACTCAAATGAGAGAAGTTTCTAATCGGTAGGAATCCGACACTATTCAGTGACACGGGCCACTAAACGTCTTTCTGAAGATTTTCCCTCCAAACGTTAAAAAAATGATGTTAGTTACTACAATGTAATAAAATTGAAGAAAATAATGAAACACCATGAAAATGTCATTGAATCCATTACAGCAACAGCTGAGATATGTATAGAAGTGAAATATGTACATGACATACCGCTGGAAGAATGACTAACTACTTGTATAATCATACTTTGTAATGCATGAGCGGTTATTAAAATCGTTTATTTAGATAACTACAATTATAAATTTATAGAAGGAGTACGTGACCGCACAACGTTGAGGTTAAGCATTAATATTGGATAAACCGGTCGAAAATGCCAATGAGAAACTCAAATCACTGTTAAATCAAGCTTTCGTAGTTTTTATTAGTGCTTCATCAGGATGACACGGTAAGTTTTACAAATTAATGAGACAATCAAAACTCAAAAATTCAAAAAGTACAACTCACGTAAGAGTAGGTCGTTAACAATCCAAAACATTAGAAAGGTTCCACAAATCTTCCAAAGTACATGTTAAAAAGTAAAACCATGATTTAAAATCATACAAAGTTAAAATTTAAAAATTAGCAAGACACCATCTTTCTTACTAAGAGGGTGAAAAGAATAGCAGCTGAAGATTAAACAAGCAGATTAAAGGTTTTGAGTTCCTATGAGGCTTTTAATTTTGCTACTGAACGCCTTTAAATGTATCGAATTGTCGAAAGGATTCAAATATGAATTGCAGCAATTATTACTCCACCATTGCGTATACTCTGAATCTCCACCTAATGAGATACGTCATCTATGAAACCCAATGTAAGCATATATTATGTTATGCTTAATGTAGAGGTGACAGCTGCATGCAACATGTCGCTTAAGGCAGGCAGTGCAGTGCAGTCAAAAGCGCGGTACACAGGAGCTTAAATGGGGATGAAACGTGAAATTATAAAAGGTGACCGAAAAATCTTGCGGGGACCCCACTTGCAAGACGGAAAGGAGGACGAACTCCAATGGATGAAACAATAACAAGTGAACAGCTTTCTACAGAAGGTACTCCAGGCAGAAGAAAATTCCGTAAAAATTTCAAAGCATTAAACCAATTAAACCATAAAGCTAGTAGCTTAAAAAAATAAAGTACAACTAATGGGTGTACCTATTTTGTTATTTTTTATAATGTGTAATGTAAAAAAGGTAATATCATACTGAGAATGTGTTATCAGGTCTGATGAAAAGCCACCATCAATGATAACTAAGCGATAACATCTTAAATTTGGTGCTACGCCTTAATTTTGGTGAAATCAGTATCTGTAAACTTTATTGTAAGTCGTTGGTCTATCCTAAAAAGTAAATATGCGACTAAAGGGTAACTAACCCTCGACACTTTATGTTGAACATGATTATGTGTTCTGATTTCTTTTTTGCATTTGTTCCTAAATCTACCCTGTATGTTTCGATTTTTTCATCCACGAAACCTTTTTACACTAGGTCATGGGTGACCCAGAAATTTAACAGCAATACATGGGAAAGCTTTTCACCACTTCATGTGAAACGTGTTCTCGTGAATGAGATTGTCAATGCCGTAAACAAGAAATGTCTGATTTAGAATGCGTATATATTGAGAACCTTTCAAGCTATTCCTAACTCAGTATGGGCAAACATTTTTCTTTGTAGGATTTGAGTAAATCAGTTGTTTAGAAGATTGATTAAAGACACTTACCTCTTTACATTTGGCCAGCATTTGTAAAAATCAAATGCCAAATTAACGAGGAAAATGGAAATCCCAGTTTCCTTTGCCAGCATACTCAAACCACCGAATGCGATGCTTGTCCATATGTGGCAACGCCCATCCCTTCTGAAACAAAGGAGGAAAATAAGTAAACGAACTTAAGCGATACACTTTTATTTACATAGGGCAGTTGACAGAAGAAAAATTATTAGAGCTATGTTAGTTTTTAATTACTTATTGTTTGATGAAATTATATTGTTCGAATGGCGATTTTCGAACTGGGAAAGCGTATACTTAGTAGCATCGCCGGCTAGACGTAACGGCCGGACCAATTAAAACTTTTAAAATGTATGACTTTCAAAGTTTGAAATTAGTTTCCGCTGGTGAAATAAAGTGTTTCTACTACCCTTCCGCATTCTATGGTCTATGAATTTGCGATGATGAAGTTGATTTCCGTATAATCGCGAAACGGAAAAATAAGTTGAGGAGAAAAAAGTATGTTAATTAATTTTAAGTGCACGTAAGCACCCAGATTATTGAGTGATTTCTTTCTGAGTATATTCAGGTTGGTTTTAATTTTAATTAATAGTGCGCATTTGAATGAATGAAAGAATTGTTGGAAATCTTAAATATGACATGAAAAACTAAAAGGATATTACAAGAATGGAATATAAATACAATATTGCTTATTAAAAAATCTTTATATAAAGTATTAAGAGGTAGGAAGTAAAAACTCTTTAAAAAAAAAGATATACTTAAGGTTTTGCAAATTTAAAATTTCTACTTTTGCATTATAGAGTTAAATAATTTAATTTTACCAAACTTCTAGGAATCAATTTAATTTCTAATATAGGGTGCCCTTTAAAATTATTTTTATTTAGTTGTGTAATTGCATTACATAACAGTACAACTCTAAGTTCTTAACCAGTCTTTCATATAGACATATCAAACGTTTGGAAACATGTTTCCGGACTTCTAAATATTTGTTATCTGTGTTTTTTCCAATACGTTCGACTTCCGATATCAGAACTATTAGCCACTACCAAAATGTCCCTTATTTGATCATGACGGTCATCAAAATTTCTCACCAACCTGCTCCAGGGAGACTGTATTAATTTGTTTCGAATTTTTTGAATATGCATACATAGATGGTTGCTGAAAGTAAAATGTTTAAAAGAAAACTTTAAGTGCGTTTTAACTACCACAAACAATCATTTGTATAATCATACTTTGTAATGCATGAGCGAGAAAAAAAGAGAAAAACGATAATATTATTTACTCGATAGAAATTTAAATTTTATAGAACAATCCTGACCTGTTGCTGTCATCTAACTGACATATTAGCAGTTTATACGAGAAAGTGTGACACGCGCAATTTTAATCGTATATAGGAAATCAACATGTGCTGATCTTTCCTAATATAAATGTAGGCGTTTATTGGTAACTGTCCACTGGCAATGCGAGCAGATCTTATATTTCAACGTCAACCGATTTCTACTGACTTTAATATTACCTCTCTTATCTTCAGACACATAAGTATTAAATCTCTTTCTATAGATGGCAAAAATACTTTGATGTCACTAAAAATTATGCGCTCAGATGAGTTTTAAGGTCCGTACTAACAAATAGATGGTTAGATAAATATTTCTTTAGACGTGAAGAGGACGCAGTGGGGTTTGTATCGCTATGAGTTCCACACACAGTAAATACACAAGATAAAAGAGATGTATTTTAAGTTCTTATCAGTGAAGGGTGTAAACTATTTATTAAAATCTTAAAGGATAAATTCAACACTTGAATATAAAAATTCAACAAAAAGTCTCATGTAAGTAGGGTCAATTACTATATATATTACATTCAAATTCAACTTATACGCACTTTAAATTCGTTTATTTTCTAATCTCAATTAAGTTCAAATTGCCTGCAAATCCTTCAATTCAATAGGCCAACATATAGACATTGAAATTGCTATGCTTTGAGAAAATTCATTTTAGTGCAAATCTTGAGTTCATCATCAATTAGTCACTAATTCTTTTTCTTTGGATTTATTTTCTTGCTTACGACGCGAGTATCGTTTCCACAGACGGTACATCTGTTCACGCACGCCTAACTCCCACCATCGCAACCGTTTGAGAGATTGCTTTAGTGTATACAAACCGTGTATATAAACTTCGCATTTGTCGATAAAATTTTTTCCCGGCTCGGCCTGGCAGTTGGCGTCGGCACAGCATTCTGACACATCGCAGGCATTCTACCAGCCTTCCTCGCTCTGGCAGTTGTGTCGGCACAGCTTTCTGATACACATAGAGGTTTATTCCTAAACATTCTCGTTTTGTCAGGTCGGCGCTGGCACACCAGAATTAAACCGTTAAAATTTCAGCGGTTAAATTCAAATGCACTCTGAAACCCAGCGAATATTTGTTTATATTGTCAATTGTACATACATATTCTTTTGCTATTCACCTGTTTATGTCATTGTGTGTTCTTGATTTCTTTCACACCCATTTTGTGTTAAAAAATTTTTTGTGCTTTCATGGTTTATATTGTTGCACGCACCCCAATTGTCACCCTGGACATCCCGCTCTCACACCAACAGCTGCCACTCTGAGGTTGAAACTTTATTGTAACGACGAATTAAGACGCAACAGCCGCTGATTTAATCTACACGCCACATTCCGCTTGACAGCCGGCCTGCACAGCCCGCGCACCCGAAACGCGGAAATTTAGACATACAGGGGTCAACGTACAAAGAATAAGTGATAAGCTTTACAAAAGTCAGTAAGTAAATGAAACGCACGTAAGTAAGAGAGAAAGCAGATAGTTGCAAGAAGTAAGTAGGCACATTAGTAAGTAGTAGTAATATCGTTACACTATATATTCAAAGAACATTCTTCCATTTTATATCATACCAAGAATTGCCACCAACTTTTACTGAACACAAACAAATTTATGCCTTTAATTTCTTCCTTTAATTTAACTGACATACAAAACAGAAAATAACTTCTAAATGTGAAACATTGTTTACGTAGTTTTAATTAAATAATAAATATAAAATTGAAATGTTCTTGTTTGTTGTTGGAATTCAAACATGTCTCAAAAAAAAAATGATTCGAGTAGCAGATGGTCCAGTCAATGTCCAGGAATGGTGTGCGCCCCAAAGTGAATTCCGGTTGTGGTTTTAAACGTTGAAATCTAGTATTTCTCTTACCAGGAATAGTGATAATAGAGAACAGTCTCCGGTCATTAACAAATTTAGTCAAATTATACAACCCAAATAAGGAGAACTACTATGTGCCGTAAGAAAAACTGTTTATACTTTTATACTTATACATGCTTCCACATGTCAATAAGCAATTTTCAGCTAAATTTGTTAGATGACATACCCAAACGAACTGTCTATTATAAAGATTGGAAAAGAAGGGCTTTTTTTTTTATCCAAAATCATCGTCAAGAAGCCTCCTAACAACCCTTATCAAATACACTGGTTAATTTGTGAATTCATTAAAGAGTATCATAGATGACTCTGAGTGGTATTCAACTGAATTAAACAGTTATTTAATTTATAAAAAAAATATAATTAAAAATTAAAAATATTGTCTACAAGTTTCGTAGTAATATATACGCAAAAGGGTAGAAGACCCATACACAGAATGCACTCACAATATTGAAAGCTAGACATTAAAGATAAGGTGCGTTACTTAACATTATTTTCGGACTAGCACAGTTTTGCAATTTTGTCAGTTGTCTTTTCGAGAAATTAACTAGGCTAAGTCATTAGTTAATTAATATCCATGTATACTACGACTATTTATATAAAGTTAGAATAACGTAAAATAGGAAATTCATCCCCAGACTGGATCGTCTCCAAACTTTGATAATGTTTCTGGTTAATTAACCACTAACTCCCGAAGTTTTATAAGTTCTCAATAAATGCTCCCGTAAGTTGTACTTGGTTCTTTGTTTTGAGTTCGCTGTTTATTACAGCTTATTCTCTTTGCTGTTGTTAGCCGATTTCAGTTCTTTTATTTTTCGTAAATCAGAATTTTGCCTCGTTAACTTATAGAAAACTCGGTAAAGTTATAACGAAGTGTAGCATAAACCACGAACTATTAGTTGGTTGTTTTCATGCTAATTAATGGAGAGAACGTTTACTAGGTTGTAGGTAATTAGTTTATTATGCAAGGAAAACTTAAAATTAGCCCGCAGGTAAGATTATATGTCATAAACTTTTAAGGAAATATTATTTTTTGTTGAAATAAAGTAAAAGTGCAGTAGGAAATTTTGAAGGATAGCTAATTATGTATGTAAAAGATCTGCTAGACCCCATTTCCCTGAAGTATATGCAGTGTAAGAAATCTTTATTGTGTTTATGCTTAACCTCATTTCTATACATCAGTATATTCCCCTAGTGAATATATATTACATATTATTCTGTTTGTTAAAATTTTTAATTTGAATTTTTCGTAAATTAGTTCATTAGTTCATTATTAGGGATATCATGCGGACGTGGTTTGTTGTGAAATTTGTATTGTAGATCCAATGAACAGTAATAAAGTATTAGGCTAAAGGATGTTCTAAGCCTCTCCAATATTTATTTTAATTATGACTACATGTTTCGCTGGAATATTACTTTCCAATCCCTAAATATACAAGATAATATTATAATTTATAAAATACATACCATAGATTATATATACAGATATGCTCAAATGTATTAGACATCTCTATAATTTACCATTAATTTCGTGTTTTGGCATTACATCTGTGGCAGTTAATTTATGTGCTTGGGTATTCGTTTTTATGATTTTACAACAGTTTTTATTTCCTAGATCTATTAAATTTGTATGCATATTCACGTTTTTGAGATGTCAGTTTTTCTACTCACTGAAAAAAGTAATGTAACTGTATTTTCTGTTGTGGTACTATTTATAAAGCATTTAAATTAAGAGTTTTATTTTTTACTCACTTTACTTTATTCGAAAAAAATATAGGGTGCCTAATACATTTGAACATATCTGTATATAACAATGTCAAACGATAAATGTGCTGGATTGTAAATGTGACAAATATATTTGTACTTATCAAGAGTCTTTCAAAATATCACAGGCCAACCTTTGTATACAAGGTAAAATATCTATTTATTGGAAAGGGATTAGCGGTTAGGTTAAATTACATTATTAGCTGCGATATACTAAACTTTTGTGTATACCTCTCGTTATTCGTATTGTATTTTGTCTGTTATTTTTTTACTAATTCTCGCATTATTTGTTATATAAAGCTCTTAGGTTATTCAGTTATTGTTTGACCTTCACAAAAAAGAAAGAAACAAAAAGAAAATAATATATATAAAGAATTATGCTTAATTTGAAAATCTAAGAACAGCTTGATAAATAGATCGTCCTCAACGCTGGTCAACAAATGTTTGGGGAGGAATTGTTCGAGAACATATGGTGAGCTCACATTCTTCCTTAACTCCTAAATTATAATATACAAATCTGGCGTGTAGCATTGTTAAATTCTTTATAACTTCTTATAATCTTTGAATTAAAAACGGCAGAAGAATCATTAATGTTCAACGAAAATAATAAAGGCCCGATATCGTAGCCTTGAGGAACTCTACACGCTATAAATCTATATTCCGTGTCGCATTTCATTATTTCACTTCATGATGGCCAACTAGATTGTGACGTTCTTTAGACAGGTACGATTTTATCAATATCAGTGGTAATTCCAAAAATTTCAGCAGCACTTGCGAGGTGGCCAGTTGAAAGTATTTATAGAAGTACCGACCATTACCAGTTTAATCTAAATTTTCTGAAAATAATAGCTGGAACATAGCTATATTTTTTACTAACGCAATTATTCTTTTATAGATGATTTGAAATCTCATATTTTGCAATAGTGTAGATTGCACTTTATATTTGAATATGAAAATTAGAGCAGACTGCAATATAATGTGGTTGCAGTCCTAGTATTGCCTTATCCTATCTCAGAGATCGTGCAGTTCTTGAACGAGAATAGACTACATATGAGGAAAATCTTGGTGTTCGCTAGACTTACTATTGTTACGTTGAAAATTAAAGAATTTTCCTTCACCAGAAACTATCCAGCAGAAATGCATTTGTGTTTTCAATATTACTACGTCGTTTTCGCGTATTCTAAGATTGGATTTCCAAGTTCCATTCGGCGGGTGGCTAATTCCAAGTCCAAATCCATTCCGTAACAATATAAAACGACACAAGCGTGCCTTATTGGATCCACAATACGGCGACAACGAACCGGACGCGTCTAGGTCGTATTTTATTCCGAAAAATCTTTCTGCGGACTCGCCAAGATTGGAAAATAAAATTAAAAGAGGGCGTCCCGTATTGTCCGCCGGGTGGGATCCCGGGTATCGCGATCTTCCGCACTTATACAACCGGACACCATATGTCGTCCCTGGTAAAAATAAATCATCTTTGCGATCCGGTGATATTGAGTACGGTCGCGCAGATAAAATGCGTGCAAGGATGCTCGGGCTGGGTCACGTCTCACTTAGGAAAACGTGCGACGCGACGGCTACTTCCAGACGTGTCGGTCCCGGCTGGTTTTATATTAAATTTTAAAATCGGAGAAACTTGCTACTGGCACTAGCTTACTTCGTTAACTACTCGAGCGCATGCTGAAGGACGAAGTTGGTAATTGAATAAGGAAAAGGCGTGATCGTTAGATGGAGACCCCTTTTAGAGCGGACAAGTTCTCAAGAATTTAACTGTTACCTTAATGTGATTCTTAGAAGCGGAAATATTTTCCTGAAATGTCAGCAGCATGTATAAGTTGTCGTACATATCCATTATTTATGTGCATACACTGCAAAATTTTTAAATTTAGTCGTACCGCATAAAATACCATGAAATAATTTCTGATTTAATAATAATAACACGTAAAGCATTTATTGGAATAACATTTAAATACGATATACAGTATGTCGCCCGATTGAGTTACCTCTTAATAACAAGTTTTGCTTGTGTTCAAACCTTCAAATCCAGTATTACTTTGTATGTAGTTACCGCGTGTAAGCCAGAGTTTGCTTCGTACGTGTGTAACGTGCTGTTCTATGGAAAAATCTATTTTAGTATACAATTTTGGGTTTATCGTTAATTAACCATTAATTCCTTTCTTTTGGTTTACTTTTCCATAGTTCGGTAGCGTTATTACCGCATGATATTTTGTTTAATTAATTTTTTTTTATTTATTCTTGTTTGAAATGCGAATAACGTCTCTGCAGTCCGTTCACGCACGCCAAACTTCACTCATCGCGACCGCGTGGGGGACCGCTGTAGTGAATATAAACTGCATGACGATAAGGCAGGTATTCTCTCCCGGTTTGGTCCGGCACTTGGCGTCGACACAGCATTCTGATGTAACGCAGGCAGTCTACCAACTTTGCTCGCTCTAACAGTCGTGCCGGCAAAGCTTACTGATGCACGCAGAGATTTGTTTCCAGACGTTTTCGTTTTGTAAGGTCGGTACCTGAACCGTCCGCGTATTTTTGACGTGACCCCGGTATATAGGCTTTCATTTCATGTTATTACCAGAATTAAACCGTTAAAATTCCATGTTTAAGTTAGAAAGCCTTCCGAAGCCCTGCAAATATTTGTTTACATTTACGATCGTACATACATATTGCTGTGGAAAAAGGGGATGAAAAACTGTGCGGGAGTGCGTTGACCCCTTCGTCCAAGTCAGCTGTTTCGAGAAGATTTTTTAAAGACACTAAATTTTTCGTAAAAGTTAAGTTAGTATTAAGTTGCGTTGAAACATGTTGAAAAATTCTTATTAATATCATTTTTAGTTTTGTCTTACAGCAATGTAATTTTCATTTAGCTCAGTTTCTTGTTTTAAATGTTGGTTTTTTTTGGTTTAAGCCATGTCACCGTGTAAGATCGCCGCGTTTGCGTGCGCTTCTCTGGTGCCGGCGTTTGCTCGCTTGCGGGAGAGAGAAGGCAGTGTACAATTAGACTCTGCGAAGGTAAGATCATTTTTCTGAGCGCTGTAAATGTATGTCGTTTGAAGACATTTTGTGTCCGCGTGTCATTTGATTTTTACAAATCTAACCTTAGTAGAGGCATCTTACACTCAATTCAGTTAATTTTCTTTGTATAATATTTGGAATTCCAAATAGTTTGTTATAGCTGATTTAATTTTACTTTTTGAGAGTTCATTTTTTTTTTATTTGATATTTAATTAATTTTTGATTCATTCTTTTTCCTTTTCAATTAGATTTGATTGTAGTTCACTGTTTTGAAGGTATTTTTACCTTGCTTTGTAATTGCTGACTACAATTGAGCAGTTTTAAGTATTTAAAGTTAAAGACGTTCACCTGAGAACGCCATTTTGCGATTTACACGTGGTGTATAAAAATTTTATATTTCTAAATTTTCTTAATCTTGTTAGTTTCACGTTAAATATAGGGAGTTTTCTTTTAAGCCTGGATTTTAATTAATCTAAGGTTTTAAATTTCTTCCTATTTGTTTTTTTTTATTTATTAAAGTTCTATTTAATTTCAAAATTCAAATTTTGTTGTTTTAATTTGTTTCCCCACATCGTGGTCAATTTACACCCACTTTCAGTTTCTTAAGGTTTACCTTCAGAAGGTGACCACTGGGATTTTGAATCCCATGCTCTTCAAGCAATTTTTACTCTATTTTAGAGTTGGCGCTCAACTTAATAATTAATTTCAGACATTTGGTCACAAGCATTAATTTAATTTTAAATAATTCACATTTTCATAATTATCACAGCATAATTATTTGGCTTTGCCAACGTGGGGCCCACGATTCATTGTTGTTTTGATTCATTTTTGGCCACGATTTACTTTGTAATTTTCCCTGCACGAGGTTTCGTGAATTTTTCAACTGTTTCGGGGAAACTAATACCTGTTGTGTTTAAAAAATTTTTTGAAAATCGTCGAAATGTCCGGAGAGAACCAAGCACAGGACAAATTGTTCGTCCCAGAAGGAACCTGGAGGGAGCAATCCAGGTACACGAGCGAGGAATCTGTGGCAACCGTGCTAGACAAGACGTATTCGGAGGATTCATTTCCTGAGGAAAAGGAGAGCAAGCAGATGGAGCTTCCACAAGCACTTTTGACGGATGTGAGGGAGTCCCACATCGAGACGTTGGAACGGGGTGAGACGGAAAACTCTGAGGAAAGTATAGGAATGAAAGATGTGATGATGATGATTAGACAGCTTGTTGTTTCTAATAATGAGATTGTTGTTTCTAATAATGAGATTATGAATGTTACAAAAGGGATACAGAGACAGATTGATGAGATAAGGAGTGATTTTAGATCAGAAATCATAAGAGTAGATGAAAACGTTAAGAAAGTAGAGAATAAAGTATTAGATAATACAATAAGATCAACAGCTAATGAAATATCAATTAAACATTGTCAGAAAGAGATAAAAGGAATGAAAAATAAATGGGATGAGAGAGAATATGTGGTTGAAGAAAGAGTCAGAAAAATAGAATGCGAAGTGAAGGAAAAGATTGCTGAGAGTGTGGAAAGAGCAGAAGAACAAATAAACAGAAAAATTTCATCAATTCAAGAAATTCCCAATGTCAATCAGTTTGGCAACAGTATTTTGTCAATGCCTGTTCAAATGGAACAGTTACCGAAATTTTTTGGTTCGGTAACGCCCAATCCAATGGCGTTTCTAAGAAATTTGAACGAATTTTTAGAATCCGTACCGGGAGAAAGAAACAAGCTGCGGATCGCCCGCAACGCCATGAAGGATGAAGCGAGATCCTGGTTTGACTTCGTCGCAGATACGATAAATTCCTGGGATCACTTCCAAGATGTATTTCAACGACAATACTGGAGTCAAGCGATTCAACAAAGGGTGAGAACAAATTTATTCTTAGGTTCTTATAATAAGTGCGGATTAGATAGTAGAGAAGCCTATGTCATAAAGAAAATCAATATTCTCAAATTTTTAACACCACCCGTTTTGGAATCTGATTTGATCACGCAATTATCCAGGCATTTTGAGCCTGAGGTCACTCAAGCCATTGCGATGCAAAATATAACCTCTGTTAGTCAATTGTTGGAACTAATGAAGAGATTAGATCAAGCGGAACAATGCAAGGTAAATCCTAGCAAATCGCGAAGTCCTGAAGGCCATGTCAACCACAATCAGGCAACTGGCAGTTCGAGTAATGATGGTTTCAACCGTCAACAGTATTCGCGAGCTAATGTAAATCCGAGACCAGCTCCCTATTTCAACAGGAGACAGTCTTTCACTCCTAGAAATGGTGGACGTCAGAGTCCAAATTCAAACAATCAGAATGTGCCTCAGGTATCCATAACGCACCAAAATGACCGTCACGATGTCCAGACAAGGTCAAACGTCAATCAAGTGGCTTCCCCACAAAATCAGAATTCAAATAAGTCAGCTGACAAAGTTTTGCCTAGAGATTCTGTGCAGTGGAATTCAAATCGCTACGTTAATCAAATTCAAACAAATCAGATATCAAACAGCACTGGCGCAATTCACAAAGACACTAGGTCTAATTTAAATGAGCAAAAGGTTCAAACAAAGCCGAAAGAACTACTCGATGAAGCTCGTGGGCAGGATTTTTAGAAAATCCAACCAAAAAGAAAGAATTGTACACCATTTTACAAAATGATTTAAGATCGATCAATTCAGATTTGCCACATGTAAATGCAATGTTTGGAAAGAATGTTTTAAGATGTTTAGTAGATACGGGAAGTGAGGTTTCAATTTTAGACGAAGAGAAAGTAAAAATGCTAGAGAAAGAAAAAGTAGGGAAATTCATTCCAACTCGAAAAATTACAATCATTACTGCTACAAAAAAGATAATTGCTGCCATCAACAGAGTTTTTGTCGTAGAATTCAAATTACAAAATTCAACTTTTCTGGGAGAGTTTATTTCATTAAAAGGTTTAAAAAGAGATGGAATTATTGGGATTGATTTGTTAGACAAGATGAGAGCGGTGGTAGATGTTGATAAGAGACTAATTCAGATAGGAGAGGAGAGAGTTAATTGGTGTGATGAGACTCCTAATGAGGAGAAAATTGTTAATTGTTTAAGAAAAGAGAAGGAAAATGTGAATTTAGAGAAAGAAAATGATTGTTTTAAGAATGATATACAGAGTTATGGAAAAGTTGTTGAATGTGATAGTATACAGGGTAGTGAATTAGTTGAGGAGGTTAAAGAAGTAGATGTTGTTGATGAAGTAGTAGAGTTAGAAGCAAACAATTCCCAGATTGAATTCCCAGATGATTTAAATGAATTTAAGATTGATTGTGATGAAAAGTTTGAATTTAAAGTCAAGGAAATTTTAAAGCAGTACATATCCTTAGTAGACAAATTCCCAAGTTTAGCAGTTGGTTATGAACATTCTTTAGAAGTAGATGAATCGAAACCTTTCAAAATCAAGAACTATCCAATTCCCAAAAACATGCAAGAAAAAGTCAGAGTTGAGGTATCCCGAATGCTTCAAGATGGGATAATTGAACGTGGAAGAACAAGGTACGTCAATCCTTTAGTCGTCGTCCAAAAGAAGAATGGAGACATCCGTTTGTGTCTTGATGCCCGACGTCTGAATGAACGCACACGACCGCAGTTCGAAACTCCAGTCACGGTTGAAACATTGTTGGCAAGGTGTACAAATGCGAATTATTTTACAAAGCTAGATTTAAAGAGCTCTTTTTGGTTGGTACCGTTGAACAAAGAATCTAGAAAGTTTTGTGGATTCATGGTTGATGGAAATGTGTATCAGTTTAAGGTTGTTCCTTATGGTTTAAGTAGTTCAGCTGCCGCGTTGATACGGGCAATGCAACAGATTTTAGAACCATACAATTCGTTTGTAGCTCATTACATCGATGATATTTTAATTTTTAGTCAGAGTTTAGATGAACATTTAGTGCATTTGCGCAAAGTTATTGAAGTTTTAGCAAGGAATGGTTTAAAAGTGAATTTAGGAAAATGTGAGTTTGTAAAGCATGAAGTAAAGTTTTTAGGATATGATTTAACAGAGAATTATGTCAGAGTAGATGAATCTAGGCTAGACGTCATCAAAAAGTACCCTAGACCTAACAACATAAAGTTATTAAGAGGTTTTCTTGGTGTAGTAAATTACTACAAAAGGTTTGTTCCGAGATTAGCGCACATCAGTGCACCTTTATTTGAATTGTTAAGAAAGAATGAAAAATTTAAATGGACAAAAGAAAGATTAGAAGCATTTGAAAATGTAAAGTCTGAATTTCACAGATCATTATGTTTATTATTGCCAGATTTTAGTAAAGAATTTTTGTTACGTGTCGATGCCAGTGACACAGCCATCAGTGGTGTCTTGATTCAAATTGGCAGGAATGGAGAGGAACCAATTTGTTTTGTCTCCAGGATTTTGAAAAATTATGAGTTAAAATACACTGTGTCAGAAAAAGAAATGCTAGCTGTAGTCCATGCAGTAAACAAGTTAAGATTTTATTTACTAGGCAAGAAATTCATAATTGAGTCAGATCATGCTGCATTAACATCTTTAATGTCAACTCGGTTCTCAAACAACCGAATTTATCGTTGGTCTTTATTATTATCAGAATATGTTTTTGAGATAAGACACATAAGAGGAGATTTGAATGTAACAGCTGATGCTTTGTCTCGTATGCACAATCTGAAAAGCCATTTCAACCATGTTGAGGTAAACACATACAATATGTATGAAGCCGAGGGGTTGTTTGACTTTGTCAGGATCAACGAGGTGCAACAAGATGATTGTTTCGATCGAATACGAGAGGCATTAGTCCACCAGGATGAGTACAAGGATTTTGTCATCAGAGATGGTATTCTAATGAAAAGGATACGAGACCAGTTCAATGTCGTACTCACCGAAGCATTCGCACGTCAAGCAATGCAGGAGCTACATCAATCTCTTGGACACATTGGAGGTCACAAACTTTGGCTCACCTTCCGAGAAGCTTTCTTCGCAACAAGAGACAAGACCATTGCAAAATCCATCGTCCGCACATGTCTTCAATGTCAACTGGGAAAATCAAAGAACCGCACCTGCCAGAATGTCATCAAGAGCATCGTTGTTGAGAACAAACTCGACCTCGTCGCCGTCGACTTTCTTGGAAATCTCATACCTGGACATTATGGCTACCGCAACATTTTCGTCATGGTAGATGTTTTCACCAAATACGTAAGACTCTTTCCCACCAGATATTACAACACTGATACAGCAATCCGTTGTATTGACAATTTTGTACGAAATCAAGGGAAAATGCGCCGCATTCTTGCTGACAATGCCACTTATTTTAACACGCATCGTTTTGTTGACGCCATGAATGAGCGTGATATTAATGTTTCTTTCTGTTCTATACGTCATCCTTGTGGGAATCCTTGCGAGAGATACATCCAGGAAATCGTCAAGTTTCTCAGGATGCAAACCCATCAACGCCATCCTGATTGGGTCCGCCACGTCCAAAACATCGAAAATTGGATAAACAACACTCCCAACACCACCACGGAGGAGTGCCCATACACTTTAATGTATGGAAGGTTGCCTAGTCGCCCGTGGAACCTTCTCGAGGAGGATGTATACGTGGAGGCACGTACAGAGGAAGCCAGAAGGAAGCTTCAACTCAGGGGACAACGTTATGTCCGCCAAGAAAATGCCAAGATCACCAAGCGTACCCGGTTCAATGTCGGCGACCAAGTCCTGGTGCGTCGATATCGTTTAGGAAGACGTGACCAGCAAACCTGCCAAAAGCTGGAACTTCCGTTTGTTGGACCGTACAGAGTGGCCCGTGTGTTTGATGGGGTCACCTACGAACTGCACACTTTGGACGGTACCCAGAACAAAGGTCGGTACCACATCTCTGCCCTCCAGAACTTTCACCACGACCCCGGGTAGCTCGCCGCCCGGAACTGACGTTTTCACCCCTGTGTGCGGAGACAGGATTTTAATTTTTTTTTATTTTCCGTTGTTCGGACTGTCAATTTTTGTTTTTTCTTTTGTGTGCGTGCGATTTCAAAAGCAAAACAATGACACTTTTCAAGTGCAATTTTTTTCTTTTATAATCGGGAGATGTGCTGTGGAAAAAGGGGATGAAAAACTGTGCGGGAGTGCGTTGACCCCTTCGTCCAAGTCAGCTGTTTCGAGAAGATTTTTTAAAGACACTAAATTTTTCGTAAAAGTTAAGTTAGTATTAAGTTGCGTTGAAACATGTTGAAAAATTCTTATTAATATCATTTTTAGTTTTGTCTTACAGCAATGTAATTTTCATTTAGCTCAGTTTCTTGTTTTAAATGTTGGTTTTTTTTGGTTTAAGCCATGTCACCGTGTAAGATCGCCGCGTTTGCGTGCGCTTCTCTGGTGCCGGCGTTTGCTCGCTTGCGGGAGAGAGAAGGCAGTGTACAATTAGACTCTGCGAAGGTAAGATCATTTTTCTGAGCGCTGTAAATGTATGTCGTTTGAAGACATTTTGTGTCCGCGTGTCATTTGATTTTTACAAATCTAACCTTAGTAGAGGCATCTTACACTCAATTCAGTTAATTTTCTTTGTATAATATTTGGAATTCCAAATAGTTTGTTATAGCTGATTTAATTTTACTTTTTGAGAGTTCATTTTTTTTTTATTTGATATTTAATTAATTTTTGATTCATTCTTTTTCCTTTTCAATTAGATTTGATTGTAGTTCACTGTTTTGAAGGTATTTTTACCTTGCTTTGTAATTGCTGACTACAATTGAGCAGTTTTAAGTATTTAAAGTTAAAGACGTTCACCTGAGAACGCCATTTTGCGATTTACACGTGGTGTATAAAAATTTTATATTTCTAAATTTTCTTAATCTTGTTAGTTTCACGTTAAATATAGGGAGTTTTCTTTTAAGCCTGGATTTTAATTAATCTAAGGTTTTAAATTTCTTCCTATTTGTTTTTTTTTATTTATTAAAGTTCTATTTAATTTCAAAATTCAAATTTTGTTGTTTTAATTTGTTTCCCCACATCGCACAGTGGTCAATTTGTGAGCGTATTCCGGACATTTGCACAAAATTTGACTTTTTTTGAATTATGCTGAAACGATTATATTATATTTATCTACCTGTTCGCCTACTTCCCTGAAAATTGTGGCAGTTTTCAGTAAACCGGTAATAAGTTATGGTCCGCGAACTAGTGCAAAATTCCATATTTTACATGAGTTGGTATTTAAGGAGAAATTAGTGCGATGTTTAATAGGCCTTGTCTAGCTCACCTAAAGCAATTAGTTGAAATGGTTTTACCAGCAGGTAGTACATTTCTTCCTTTACAATTTACCCTAAATATACTTCGAAATCCGATAAGCCGTAAATTATTCCGACCTAATATATTTATCGTTGCATTTTTCTTGGAATTTTGTAAATAAGCAAGTTTTACGTTATTAAGGACACATCAGGACACTCGAGATTAAATTTATTCTTAATATTCAAAGGCTTAACTATGCCATAAAATCAACTAATCTCTCGGAAACCCTCAGAAAGTGATTACAGACGAAATATAAGGAGAGAGTGCACTTATAAATTCCATTCGCATTTTGGTCACGTACCAAGTAACGTCTCGTGAGTGATATTCTGAGAGCTTATTGTTAATTATTCTGTTGTATTTAGTGTTGTTACAGTTGTGTTATCAGTTGTTGTTAAGTTTTTCTTCGTAAATTTTTGTTAGTGTGTTTTTCGTTATTGTTCAAGCAACAATGGATTTTTCACCGATAACTCGGTTAGATTTGCACAACAAAATGTTGGAATATCCTAGAAAAACTATTACTGACCGAAAAAAACACGTGTTGGAGTACCTTAAAGAACACTTCGCCACTAATGGAGATGAACATGCCACGGAAGTATTAATAACTTTTACAAGGGAAAGTTTTTCCTCGCCGTACCTTAAACGATGGCAGAAGGTTTTCAGCAAGAACGAAGTTTTCTTGGCTCGATATGACGGTTGGCTAAGAGAGGAAATTGTATTTCCTGAGCTATTAAAGAATCGCTTAACACCAACTTCGTCCAATACGGAGCCTACTCCAGGGCCCTCGGGTACTCAATCGACTACGGATTTCAAGCAGTATTCTGAGAGATATAAACGTCGAAAAACCGAACAGTTAAGGGAAGAAACATCGGCAGCTGAACTAAGTTTTGCAACGTCAATGAAATTACGCGACGAGGGTGACCAGGCTGCTGCGAAATTGTTGGCCGAAGCTACGACAACAACCCCAACACGTGCTAAACGCATATTTCAGAAATGGACCACTTCCGATCCAGAACAACGGAAATATACTCCAGAAGAAGCGTTAGCTTTAATTTTAGAGCTAAATTTAACCCGGGAACAATACACAAGACTAAAACAATCGGCTGATAGTTGTGGACATGATTTATATCCACCCTATTATAAGGTTTTAGAGGCAAAAAGGGATTTCTACCCAGATGGCATAACCATCACAGAATCTAACTGTGAAGTCCCACTGCAAAGTTTATTGGACAAAACTTGCGAGAGCTTAGTGAAATGCATTTACTCTGCCAGTGACGATTCCCAATCTTTAAAATTAATTTGCAAGTGGGGCTTTGATGGAAGTTCCGGCTACTCAAAATTTAAACAAACATCAGATTTTACTTCCTCTTCAGAACTCCAAGCTGAGGGAAACCTTCTTGTAATGTCGCTTGTGCCGCTCCGGCTTGTCAAGGAAAATAATGAACTTCTCTGGAAAAACCCAAGACCATCCTCTAAACTGTTCTGTAGACCAGTGAAACTACTATGGATAAAGGAAACCGATGAAGTTAGTAGACAGTTAGAACAGGACATGAACAACCAGATTAATAATTTAAGGCCTTGTCAAACTGAACATGGAAAAATATCCTTTACTTTGTTATTGACAATGGTGGATGGCAAGGTTTGCAATGCAATCACTGAGACCACAAGTGCTATGAGGTGTTTCATGTGCAGGGCGACAATATCGGAAATGAATGACATTGACGAACTACGGACAAGGAAAGTACAGAAGGACACACTTAAATTCGGTTTGTCTGTCCTTCATGCATACATTAGGTTTTTCGAATGTTTACTGCACATTTCCTATAGATTGGAAGTGAAAGTGTGGAAAGTAAAGAAAGAAATGAAAGAGGCTGTAGGCAGACGAAAAAAATATATCCAACAGCTATTTCGGGATCGCATGGGTCTCCTTGTGGATGTTCCTAAGCAATCCGCAGGAAATACGAATGACGGAAACACAGCCAGACGCTTTTTCGGCAATCCCACTTTGTCTGCAGAAATTACAGGTATTGATGAGGATCTTATTAAGAGATTTTCCATTATTTTAAGAGCCATTAACAGTGGATATGACATTGATGTAAATAAGTTTGAAACTTACTGTTTTAAGACTTCAGAAAAGTATGTATCTTTATATGGGTGGTACTACATGCCAATTTCAGTGCACAAAATTTTACTGCACGGAACAGCCGTAATCCAAGAGGCTGTGGTGCCAATTGGTGAACTATCTGAAGAAGCCCAAGAAACTAGAAATCGGGACATTCGGCGCTACAGGGAACATCATACTCGAAAAATAAGCTCCCAAAAAGTTAATTATGATCTTTTTCATAGATTGATAGTAAGCTCCGATCCATTTCTTAGTTCCAAAAGGGTTGGGGCAAAATTACATCTACCCAGAGAAATAGATGCGGAGCTTAAAACGCTTTTAATCGTCAACCCTGAAAATGTTGAAACGGAGTTGGAGAACATTTCGTCCGATGATAACTTTTAAATGTTTAACTGTTACTCTTCTTATGTCTGTAGTACTTCTACCATTTACTGTAAAATAATGTAAACATGTGAAATATATAATTTCCACAGTAAAAAATATTTTTTATTATGCTTATCCATGACGAATCGACGTCATTTCAAAAACTTTAAAACTGAAACTTTAATAGTTTAAAAGAAACAACCTGAAAAAGTAATAATTAAAAACTTAAATTTAAAAAAAAATTTTTTTTTTAAATTTTCAACTCTTAAAAAGAAAATTAGAGCCGATGTCCGGATTTGCTAGGTATATTGACCACTGTGCATCGTGGTCAATTTACACCCACTTTCAGTTTCTTAAGGTTTACCTTCAGAAGGTGACCACTGGGATTTTGAATCCCATGCTCTTCAAGCAATTTTTACTCTATTTTAGAGTTGGCGCTCAACTTAATAATTAATTTCAGACATTTGGTCACAAGCATTAATTTAATTTTAAATAATTCACATTTTCATAATTATCACAGCAATATGTTTTTGCTACTCACCTATTTTTGTCGTAGGTACTGGATGTCTTTCACACATTTTATGGTAATACATTTTTGTAAAACACGCTTTTACTGTTTAAATGGTTGCGTACACCGATCGTAGCCCTGGATACCTCGCTCTCATACCAAAAGCTACCACTTTGGGGTTGAAACATTATTCTAACGACGAATCAGGACGCAATGCCCGCCGATCAAGTCTACACGCGACATTCTGTGTGACACCCGGGTCGCGCAGCCAGCGCCGCTGTACGCCCATGAGGCGAGTCCGCACACGGAGATTTAGGCATACAGAGGTCAACGTAAAAGTAGTAAGTAATAAGCTTTACGAAAGACAGTAAGTAAAAGAGAAAGCAGATAGTAAGAATTGAGTACCCACAATACCGTTTGTTACACGTGTTTTAGGACACGTAAAACGTTAAGCTAAACAAAAGCACAGAACATAAAAGGCCGCAAAGAACGAAAAAGATATTGACAAAAATAAGGCGAAGCTTCATTTAGTTAAAGCACCGTCTTTATAGACACATGGTTCAACTCGAATTCTAAATTATTTGACAGTGTTGCCGCCTGCATTGTGTGCTTCAAATGTTACACGCTATGTTGCAGCGGAGCATAAACAAGTTGCTTAAGCTTCCCTAAGGATAAGAATCTATAATTTACAGATCCGGACTGCGGAATGGCGCTGGGTTAGGGGTATACCTCCGTATCGATTTGGCTTAGAGCTGGGAAGTTACTCAGTCTCGTACAGCTATGGAATTATGAGCCGGAGAGATTATGATCGAAATATGTAGTATGAAATTAATGGCAGCTCGTCAAATTTATCACTAAATTTATTTTTGTAAAATATCCAAATAAGCGTCTCGATTCAAATTTTGATGAAAGAAATAATTTCCGGTAATACCGTTGTATGTAATTGAATATCATACATTGACCTCTTTATAATGTTGACTTTATGTAGAAGAAGTAAAATTTTGATTTATTTTACTCCAGTACCTGCAGTCCTGCGTAACAGCAGCGCCTTTTGTGGAAAACGTAGATTTGTCTGAAAACACTATGAGTTGTAGAACTATCTATTCGCAGAATTTTCATTTCTAATGTACAAACAGAAATGCAGTCGTTCACCCTTATCACCTATACCGAAAGTTTTTCTAAACTGCGGTTTAAAAGCCATGATTTCGTTTTCTTTGATTCTTTGCGGGCCAATTTTGCAAAAATGTGCCAAAAGCGATGCGGTTTTTAGAAACTGATGAAGAAGTATTTTTTTCACAAGACGATTTTATAAAAAAAATTGGCTCAACCGGTGTGAAGCACCTCAGAAGGATACCAAAATACAATCGATCTCAATGAGTTGATCTGCTCTGGCATTTATCTTTATTTTAATTGGTCTTGTTACACTTTGCATTGAATCGAAAATGACACTGATTTCAATAATTCATTTCGCTTCTTTTAATCATAGACAACATCAGCGATATAAACGTTATTTTGAAGACAATTTTAAATTCATTCTCTTTACTTTTAATCTGGCAATTGCTATTACGACTTTAGAGAGAGACTTTACGTCACTTAGCGGTTCCTTTTCGCGCGGGAGTATTTAACTTACGCGCCGCGAAATTTAAACTAGCTTATTTTAAATTCATTCATTTACGCGCCAACTTCTTAGACGCTTCGTTTCTTTTATGATCCTTTGTGCATCACTGGACGCTGCTATTGGTTCATCCTTTTTTGTACCTACTTACCGAGCCTTTAAAAGGGCTGTGCACGCTAAACGCGCTCTCTGTCTCTCTGTTCCTCGGTTCCCGTTCAGTTAATTTGCCGTTGTGACGTACTCGTTTTGACTCGAAAGCATAGATGCCACGTGCTCCCCACAGCTTCGATTCCCCATTGTTTCAAGCTAGAGCTAAGTAAACTCTGTTCTCTTCAGTTAATTCTGCCGTCGTAACGGACCCCTTTTTAACTCGAAACACAGAAAACCACGGGACAACAGCATACACAAAAGCGTCGAACTCAGCTTCACGCTACAGCTAAGTACTACTATTTAAAACGTATCAATCGCTCTCTTTTATTTTATTTCATTACTGTTGCTATTTATATTCTTTTAACTTGTAATTGCCAGTAACTTTGATCTCACTAGCAGTCATTTACTATTCACTTATAGAAACGGATTAATTGCGTCACTTTTAAATTAATCTCAGGAATTCGGCTAACACGTGCTATTCCTTCTTTTTGCCTTAATTTTAATATCAGAATACAGCAATCACGTGTTGTTCTTTTTACATTGATCTTAACCTCAAAAATCAGCAACCACGTGGCCATTTTTTTTCTTTTTTTTTTTATTATTACAATAAAGTTATCGTTACGTTTTAGATCTTTTTTTTTTTTATTAATCATTACAGCGACTCCAAGCGTCATACTCGTGTACCGCTTTTTTTTACTAAGTTACATCAGGTGTAGCACACACTGCGTTTGCACCACAGTCTCTTCTTCTTAAATGTTTATCTTTGCTGAAAAGATTATTTTTTTATTTACTTTACTTTAGAACAAGAAAGGCAAAAGCCTTTTTTGTTCTAAAATGATCTATTTTATTTAGTTTCCACTTTGATGTATGCACATGCGGAATTTTGCTCCATATAGTGGGGTGGAAGTGCCAAGTGACCGGAACTTTCTGAATTGTTATCACAGAATTTCTATTCATTTCTTGCTTCTAGTATGATGTCTGCTATGGAAAAGATCATTGAACAGGTTGTTAAAGAACAAATGGAGGAATTCGTCGAAAGAAACAAAATCCTAGCTGACTTTCAGTCTGGATTTAGGAGAGGTCACTCTTGTGAAACATCTTTGAATTTAGTACTTGCAAATTGGAAAGAGGAAATAGAGAATAATAACATAGTTGTATCTGTTTTTCTTGCTCTCAAAAGAGCATTTGAAACAATTGATAGAAATCGTTTAATAAGAAAACTTCATAACTACGGAATTCGAGGTGTTGCCCTCAGATGGTTAGAAGAACAGGAAGATTTCAAGTAACTAAGTACAAAGACGAAATACCAGAAGTAAGAGAGGTTGGTCCCGCAGGGCAAGATTTTGGGTCCGCTATTGTTTATTTTGTACATCAACGACATGAGTACTGTTTCACTGAATTCTAATATAAATCTCTTTGCGGATGATACACTTGTGAGTATTTATGACAGTGATATCGAGGGGGCTGTTCGGAAAATGAACTTTGAACTAAAAAACATTTCAAAATGGTTAAAAATAAATAAGCTTAAGCTCAACACTTCAAAGACTAAAACTATGGTAATAGGGAATAGGATGCCTAGTGTAATAAATTGTAATATTTTTGTTGATGACGTTCCTATCGATTTTGTAAAAGAAATTAAGTATTTGGGGGTAGTAATAGACAGTAGTATGCCGTTCAAAAGCCATATAGATTACATTGTGAAGAAAGTAGCTAAGAAAATTAGTTTTTTGGGCAGGATTAGTAATAAGTTAGCACATGGGCGAGAATACTTGTGTATAAGACTATCATTGCTCCACACCTTGAATACTGTGCTTCAGTTTTACTTTTAATTGGTGAAGGTGATATGTACAAATTACAAAAATTACAAAATAGGGCCATGAGAATAATTTTAGGATGTAGTAGATATACAAGGGTTACACTCATGTTGGATATGTTACAGTGGCTTAGTGTTAGACAAAGGATTTATATGAATAGCTTAGTTTTAATTTATAAATTAGTAAATAATAATCTTCCTGAATATATGAATAGGTTTATTTATATATAATACTAGAATTGTAAATAATTTCAGGTTACCGTTACATAAAAAATCTTCATCGCAAAATAGCTTGTTTTATAAGGGATTGAAATTGTATAACGAATTACCAGACAACGCTAAACAGGCGGGTAATAACATTAGTAAATTTAAGAAGTTTTGTAGTATTTAATGTAATATGTATGTACTGTTCTATGCAAAACCATCTTAAAGATGAATAAAGTATTATTATTATTATTAATAATAATTTTCGAGAAATGAACAGGCTGTCTTGTTCTACCATTCAAACGTGACTAAAAGCCATATAGAGATTAAAGATAAAAGCAAAATGCGTATCTCTGCCACCACCTAATCCATATTTTGAATTATTATTATCATTATACTCATAAATTGATAAAATCAAATAAATGACCAAATTCAGTGCTTTATAGTTACTTTATTTAACTTAGTTCATTCTTGCAATGTTATAACGTATAACCATCGTCTTTTTCAAGCTGCTGATGAAATTTACAAATAAATGCAAGTGAAGACAATTAAAACCCAACTATTACTGTACATAAATTAAAATAAAAAATAACAATATTGAGAATACATTACACACAGAGCGCCTAATTTTTATTAATTATATACTCATAATTCACTCATATTTCACTTAGCTATTTATTTATATTCATTAACTGTTTAAAACTGCTATATTCTTCTACCTATGCTTTCGTAGAATTTCTATCGCCACGACACCCAGAATTAGGATAAACCAAAACGAAAGTGATCTCGGCAGTTTTCTTCTTTTTTATTTCTCTAGCAAAGTTCAATCAAGCGTAGCGCTCGAACGTATTAAATTTTTAATAAATCCAATTGCGCTCGCTCTACTTGCTTTATTGATCGTACAGACGCATATGCAATAGAGAAAAAGATCTGGGTACCTCTTTTAGGAAATCTGCTAGCGGTTCATTTCACTTCTCCATGCCTTGTTTCACATTAGCCGATATTGCTCTAACCGAAAATCACCGACGCCAAGCAAATACCCTCGTACATACGAACGCCGGCAGCTGACACAGAGAATGCCGCGATTTTCCATTTACAGAGGCCAACAAGTGAGGCAGCAAGGCGGGCAGACTTTAATAACGGAACGCTCGCTGTTTGCCTAGCGTCCAGGGAAAAGAATCCCTGATGAAAATTCCAATACACGCCAACGTTACCCCGAAAGCTCTGTCGGGAAATAGGGGGGAAATGTCGGGAGAAGGAGCGCGAGAAGTAGAATAGGAAATAACGAGGGCGTGTTAGGGCGAGTATTAGAAGAGAATAGTACAAAACTGTTCCAAAGTGGACGAATGAGCATATGGCCTTTAGGAGATGTAAACATTAATATCGTGTTTGAAAATCAACACGCTGGAACATAGAAATAACTATATATCTAATACATGTTAGAGATTCTTACCATTTATAGGTAGAAAATGTGCAATTTTAGCATTACAACGTACGCGTGACGTGACATAAAACATATACAAGATACTTAAGGGTGTTTAGTACATAGTAAATCCGTAGGATATTGATAGTATAAATTCAGACTACTTTAGGTATTTTTGCGGCTCCTAGAATTCAATATGGAGACTGACTATGTCTCGGAATTCATTAAACAGGTTCAGGCTCTTAATGATGTTCTGAATCAATAAAATCTTATGCAAGTCTTTCGATTCAATCCTTTTTTCTGTCACCGCTCCGGATGTAATAGTTCTGCAAGACTTGCACGTTCCTCGTTGAAGAAACTGCTTCGAAAAAAATGCAGAAAGCACACAGTATATATCGGGACAAAGGACTAACTAACTATTTACTAATAATAATAATACGACTGACTACTACCAGACAAAAGATTAATATGTCTGTGCAAATGGAATAATAATAATAATAATAACAATACTATTTGTTGATTCATGGTATCATACAGATAAAAGTAAGTCAGTCAAAGGAAAAACAAAAGGATAAAGTATGTATTAAGCGAAACAAACATAAACATTATTCTAAATACAGGTCGGTATTCAGGTTCCCGTAAAAAACAAACTTAATATGATACAAACAAAAGCAGAAAACAAAATTAAGGAGAATGTAGTAATAATAATTTTAGAATTGCTAAAGATTAGCGGAAAGAAAGTCTTGCTATGGTAACAGATTTTTCTCTCACTTTTTGTCCTGTTATTGGAGTTACTCTGTTGGGCGATAAAGACATATTATTATTATTTTTGTAACATTGTTTTTTGTTTAATTCCGACATTAGTTTTTAAGTTATTAGGTAATTTATTGTATAATTTCTTCTCCAATATGATACACCCTTCTGGCGGTAATGCCTAAGTCGCATTGTGAAATAAAGGGATCATTTCTATGGTGGGTGGAGTAATCACGAATATCTTTTACAGTTGTGTATTTAAGTCTATTTTGGTGGTGATAGCACATAGCTTCATAAATATAAAGGCAAGGAAGGGGCAATGAACTGAACCTCTGGAACAATGATTTGCAGGGGGATGACGGTTCGATTCCAAGAATTCTTAAACACTACTTCTGGGCTACAAAAAATTGTTTCGCCAGGTGAAGATACATCCCAGCGCAACTGAACTTCAGGGTAGTATACTGATAGCAATGTGGTTAGCGCTCTTTGAGCACTTAGACTTCGGAAAAGGTATGCTTTCGAGTGTAAGGTTTTATTAAGCTGTTGCAACCTCGGTTCCATATAAATTCTCAAGAAATTAGAATTGTAGGGCTTGATTAATCACTGTATTATTGATTTGGCTGTTGCAGTGCGTATTTATCGTGTGATGGTAGGTGTGAAATAGCATGAGATAGGTCTCATCTCCAGTTAAACACAATTTGTTGGCACAAGCCCAGAGATAAAGTATATTAATCGCGTTATTGGCCATGAGATTCGCTTGCCGAAGGTTAGTGCCCGTCACCAATAAGGAGGTGGGATCATCCGCATACGTAAAAGCTAACACAGTACTAACGAAACTGAATATGTCATTTGTGTAAAGGAAAATCATTTGATCTAGCACTGGAGTGATACAAGGAGTTGCTTGTATCACTCCATGGAGCATCGGCAAACATCGAGACCGGAAATTTTAAATCCGAAGTATAATTCATCTTAACAAATTGAATGCGATCCCTAAGATTGTAACGTGCTGTCCTATGGGAAAATCTATTTCAGTATTAATTTAAAGCTAATAATTAATTCTTCATTAAGTTTCTTTAAATTCATTTTCCCATAGTTTGCTGGCATTGCCACCGCATTGCAGTTTATTTAATTTATTCCTGTTTATCACGCGAAGTATTGTACCCGTTCGCGCACACCTCGCCATATGAGTCGCACGCTTGATAGTACCAGGATCATTTCCGCTTTGTGAGTTGGGCGCTGGCAAAGCTACCGGCACGACGCAACGCCATCCTCTGAGCTGCGCTTTCGGCGCCGGCAAAACCCTCTGGCACGACACAGCACCAACTTGCACTTTAAAACCACCTACATACTCTTGGTCCGACCCGGTAAATTGTAGCACGACGGGAGCCGTCCCTGAGCTGTGTTTTCGGCGTCGCTAAAGCGCTCTGGCACGATACAGCACCAACTTGTACTTTAAAACCGCTAGCATACTTTTAACCCGTCCCGGTATAAAGATTTTATTCGTTTTGTTCTATTGTTTAAATTGGGTTATTAACATTTCGCGACTAAATCTAAAAGCGCTTCGATATACGGCAAATAATTTTCAAATGTATATATTTGTTTATTTCTTGTCACCCACCCGCTTTTTTGTCATTGTACAATTCTCGTTGCATCTATTTTATGGAAATAAGTTCTCCATTAAAAATACATTTTAACTCTTTTGATTGTTGTGCATACTTTGATTGGAACCCGCGATCCTTTGCTCTCACACAAACAGCTACCATTTTGGGCCAAAATATTCTTGTAACGCCAAAGAAGCGCAACCACCGACCGATTTTACTCGCGGCATTTTGTTTAATAGCTGAACTGCACAGTCAGGGCCGCTGTAGGGGTACGAGGTGAGACCGCCCGTAAAAATTTAAATATACAGGGATCAACGTATGGGCAAAGAGGTTAAAAGATAATAATGTAACGCACCACACTGTATATTATAAATTTCTTTTAACAAATTCATCTTTCCTATAGTCCGCAAAAGGTGTTAATTTTCAATTTTAGTCTTTCTAAATAATATGTAGTTCTTGGTACTCTTGCAGATCATAATAACGGTGTAATACGAATATTCGGTCTGAGCGTTCGCACAGATCGGCAGTTTTTATATGGGAAAGCACGGTTCTTAGAAATATCCAGAGGTTCGTGAGAACAAGTCCGCGAATTCGGGAGTGATCCTAAAAATTCTATTTAAATAATTGTTTTTTTTTTCTCTAAGTTCTTTTTTTCTTATGTTGTGATTAAATGTGTATTTTTTGTTCTGCAATTCCTTTTATTAACGTTCGTTTAAGTGAGTGCAACCGAAAGGGGCAATAACGATAACTCTGCACTATTAATATTGTTTGCATTTATTCTCAGTCTTGTTCTCCGAGGTTTCGACATACTGAGTGTTGTATACTTATTTCAGCTTTGTTAAATAAATTCTTGTGTATTTGAGGTTGATGTTGTAGTTTAGTAGAGCAGGATATTGCTTTGTCAGATGAAAAGGTCGTTCAGTCTACTACAGGAGATTGTTATTTGATCTGTGACTTTCCCTTATTATCTGTACGTGTAACTTTATGTAACGTTTTGGGAAAAGTAGTATTATAGCAATAAGTGAAGGTGTTTAAATAGCTTTGCATTTTCTATGAGCGAGGTTGTATTGCCTAATATCCTATAGGAACGAAAAATCAGTGGCGCCTTAGTTTATGATGTTTGTCTAAAAGAAGAACTAACATATAAAAACCTAGGTGTTCGGTTCAATTCATTCACCAAAGGTTTTAAAGAATTATTCAAACTACCAAGAATTGTAGGTGCAGATATTTGTTTAGTAAAGGCACTAACCGCTCTCGTGACAATTACTTTATCTTCAAGTATATCTCTTAATATTTGCATTTGCAAAGTTTTCTTGTAAGGTGGAAATTGAACAAAATTAAAAGGACATTGAGTAACGAGATAAGAACACACCCTCATATATCACTGATAAACTTTATCTCATACAATGGCCTTTTAGATGTTCAGCTGAATTATTCTGAAGTTTCAAAAGTTAATAGAAAACCTGTATATCTCTGGAAGCGGCAGAATCGTCCCACCCCTAGGTTCCTCGCCCTCATTACGTACCTAATAGCTTGGCGTTTTTCTTACGTCCCCTTTCCCCCCCGTCGCAGTGATACGTGGGAGACAAACGCGGCGCTGACGATAAATCTCGACATTTTATTAGCGCCTCGTGTTTAACAAGTTAGCGTGCGTGAACGAAATACAATACGTATCCTTAAATAAACATCAGGACGAGGCAAGAGCTGGGGAAGGACTCGCCGTCTTCGCCGAAGATATTTAAGCGTTTCAATTCCTTTCCTGTTTCGACCCTTTGTTGTGTGTGTGTAGAGACGGGATGGGGGAAAAGAACAGGGGTGAACGTGAAACAAACGGGCCGGCGAATCGTTGTCATTCCTTGCGTTTCGTGATTCTCCGGCGGCGGTGCGATAGAGCGCGTGAGAATATATTTTTCCGCCGGCGCTTCGCCTTGTTCTTTCTCTAGGCCAATCTATATATATGGTATACACTTCCTGCTGCGTGCGCGTCGTTTGTTTCCTTTGTTTCGCCAACGTGTGCGTTTTGTGTCTCATAATGTATATACCCTTTTTTTCGCTCTCAACTGGAAAGCAGAGCTTTTGTTCCCCAGTGACAAGTTTACAAATTAAATTTAACACCGGATGTGAAACGTTCAAGCAATAGTAATTGACACTTTCTATTGTACATTCCTCAGAGATTCATATCATATCTTTGTTTCGACATTAACTATAATGATTTTGAAGTTTTCTTGGATGCGTTGTATATACCTTTCGGAAAAAGCATGTGATTATTGTTGGAGATTTCAATGTCCCTAAGTTCTCATCGTGCGACTCAGATAATAATCGCAGGGGTTTATCAGTGCAAATTTTCATGTATCTGCTCGACATCAGGCAAATCATTCACAAACAAAATGAAAACGACGAGTTGCTGGACTTGATTTTTACAAACATTATGTGTGAGTCTTATGTACTCCACGACAGTGATCCACTAGTTTCAGAAGACATACACCATCTTGCACTGAGGATTACTCTAAATATTTCTAGAAACGTGAAGTCTTCTAACTTTACTGCCAACATTAATTTTGAATATAATTTCTTAAAACCCGATTATATCAAATGTTGATTTGTACTGATCTGATACTGTGATTGGTCTTTTATCGAAAATTCTGTGAAAATTGATGATGCAAACCGAGACGAGGTTCCCATCGTTGGTTAGTGGCTGCCTCGAAGATGCCGAATGGCACAGGCATTGAGATCTGGAGAGATGGAGAACCGAATGGCGAAGCCATCCGTTTAGGAGCTCCACCTCCATTTTCCAGGCTGAAGTAATTGCCATCCAGACCTGTGCAGAGGGCATCTTAAACTACCCGCATGAGAATGGATCGGTCGAAATTTTTTTCTGACAGCTAAGCTGCCGTCAGGGCACTGAAGGCTGTCAAATTCGTTTCCGAAGTGGTACTTGGAGTGCCATAGGAAGCTCAAAACATTGGCGGAACATCACAGCATTACGTTGAGATGGGTTCCAAGCCACTCTGAGAGTAGGGACTATGAGAATGCTGACAAACTAGCTAGAGGCGCCAGTGAACGACCACACACAGGTCCAGAACCGACGTGTGGGAGTTCTTATGGCGGTGTCAAAGCTCAGTGAGATTTGAACTCGCCGCTATTCACCGCTCCTATTGGAATCGACTTGCCGGCGCGAGACATTGCAAAACTCTCGGGATTCATCCAGGCGAAGAAAACAGAGAAAAAACCCAAACAGCTTTAGATAATGTTTTTATTAAGGAAATAAATGTTAGTTCTCTGTTTTTTAATTAAGTGCGAGGGTGCATCAAATGCAAACCGCTCTTTTTTTTCTTGTGTCCAGTGAGGGATTGTGAGGTGCAGTTAGAATTGAGAAAAATCCACTCACGCATATTTATTACGTTGTATACAATTATAATACATCTTGAATTACTTAATATCTACTTATATTTTGATTTACATTCGCTAACTGTATTACATTTGTGCTATTATCCTATGTATTTAGCTTGAATCAGAATCATACTGTCATGAGTACATTAAGCATTTTCCATAACTGTCGATCTTTGACAAATCAATTTGTTCTACTGAAGGAGTTCATTGATCAGTCGGGACCTGGTATATTTACGTTAACCGAAACATGGTTAAGTGAGAATGTAAGTAGTAATCCATTTAATCTTAATAATTTTAGTTTTATACGTAAAGATAGATTGAGCAGGGGAGGTGGTGTAGCTATGTACTTGCCTACTATGCTTCGTTATGAAATTATAGAAACACCTTTTACAGCGTACATTGAACAACTTTGGATTAGATTCAACCTAAATCACAAAATCTATACTATTGGCGTGATATATAGAAAACCTAGTGCCAGCTATAATGAATTTTTTGAAGCTTTCGAAAATGTCATTATACTCATGATTCCAGTTTGTGATGTCCTGATTTGCACTGGCGATTTCAATCTTAATCTTTTGGCGGGTGACTTGCCTCATATCAATACCTTTCAGGAGTTACTTACCACCTATGGTTTGGATCAACTTGTACAGGAACCTACCAGGGTTACAAATACATCTGTTTCCTTGTTAGATCTTATTATTACTAATAACAGTAATATCACTACTAACGTCCAAATAAAACCAGTTCATGGCTTTTCTGATCATTTTTGTGTTAGTTGTGATATTTTAAGAACCATAAACAAGTTTAAGCCATTTATCAAGACCTATAGGGATTTCAAAAACTTCAGTTACGAAACATTTTATTCTGATCTAATTAACCTGCCATTCTGTCGCATTTTTGATGTTGATGATATCGATGAGAAAATCGCACTTTTTAATACTTTAATAACATCTCTGTTTGACTACCATACTCCGATACGTACCTGTAGGATCACGCGCGAGCGTAAACCGTGGATTACCGACACTATCAAAACCATGCAGAATCTAAGAGATCGTGCTTTTTTAAAATTTAAACGTAGTCGCAATACTGAGCATTTTTCTTACTATAAATCTTTAAGAAACCTAACTAATAGCGCCATTAGGAGAGAAAAAACAGCTTACTTGAACTATCGTGTTCGAATTTCGAATAACAGAACCGTATGGAAGGATTTACGTGATCTTGATATAATCCCTTCTAATAAGAAAGACTTGATACTACCGCCTCACCTTTCAAACGTAGATTCGATCAATAATTATTTTTCTTCTTCATGTTCAACAGTTTGCGATCCGAGCCCTGATATTGCTAATTTCTATGCAAACTCTGAAATGACTACTGATTTACCGCGACCTTGTTTTAACTTTCATGGTGTGTCTGAAGATGACATATTTTTGGTTATTCGAAACATTTCCTCTAAGTCCACCGGCTGTGACGGAATCAGTATTGTTCAAATTAAGCTGTGCTGTCCTCATATTTTACCGTTTCTAAGTCATATTCTCAATCAATGTATTTCAAATAGTTTTTTCCCTTGTCTCTGGAAAAATGCGCGTGTTATTCCTCTTCCAAAGAAACGAAACCCTGGTCAACTGAGAGACCTGCGACCGATTAGCATACTTTGTGCGTTATCGAAAATATTTGAAAAGTTATTGGAAAAACAAATTAGAGTCTATATAAATCTACATAATATTTTACCTACTTACCAATCTGGGTTCCGAGCTGGCTATAGTTGTGCCTCCTCTCTTTCAGCAATAGTGGACGATGTTCTCACAGCTGCTGATTCGGGCAAATTCACATGCCTTGTTATGCTTGATTTCTCTCGTGCTTTTGACACGGTGAGTCACAGTCTTTTATCACTAATCTTAGAGCATCTTGGTTTCAGTGGCGAGGCTACCTCTTTAATTAAGAGTTATCTGTCACATCGCTGCCAACAAGTCATTCTGAATAACAAGGTGTCGAATTCTATGCCTCTACGCAGTGGTGTACCACAGGGTTCAATTTTAAGCCCATTACTTTTTTCACTGTACACATCAAAGCTGCATACATGTTTAAGAACTTGTAGTTACCACCTCTACGCGGATGATGCTCAAATTTATTCTACGTTTGAGCAAAGTGATTTGTTATCTGCTAGTGACCGTATCAATTCGGATCTTGATCGAATAGTGGATTTCTCAATGCAGCACAATTTGCAAATAAATGTCAATAAAACATCTGTGATACTCTTTGGTAGGAGGTCTGATGAGTTTGGTACTAGCAACCTCGCAATCAAGGTAAATAACACATCCTTGCCTTTTTCTAAGTCTGTTAGAAGCCTTGGGCTTCTATTTGACTCGGACTTAAGATTTAAAGGACACATTGGTATGTGTATCCGTAAGGCTTATACCAACTTAAAGTATCTGTACACTCATAGAAATTGTCTATCTGTTGAATCTAGGAAAAGGTTAACTGATGCACTCGTTTTGTCGCACTTTAACTATTGTGACGTTGTTTATGGGCCTTGCCTTGATAGTGTTACTGCACAAAGAGTACAAAAACTTCAAAATTGCTGTATTCGCTTTATATTCGGTTTAAGAAGGCGCGAACATGTTTCTCATAAACTTTCAGAACTTCACTGGTTGAACATGCGTTCTCGTCGACACCTGCATCAGTGCTGTTTCTATCACAAAATTGTGACAAAAAGGATTCCGTCATACCTCTTCCTTAGATTGACATTTAGAACAGATGTGCATAATATTAATATTAGATTTCCTCATTGCATCACACCTCCTGCTCATAGGACAACTCTTTTTGAGAGATCATTTTCATTTAATATTGCGCGAATATACAACGGTCTACCGGATTATTTAAAAAACTTATCTGTTCCTTCTTTTAAACGTCATGTAAAACGTATGATTCTCGATTCAATGACTTAAATTTACAATGTAGTTAATTTAGTTTTTATATATATTATTCATTTACTTGTATGATGATGCTTAGTAATGTGAAACTTGCTTTCTATATGTACTGGCTGCATAATTTTTCTTCTTTAGTTATAGTTATTGCGGCAAGAATGAAAAACAGACTTTGCACCTGCGTGCAGTTCGTCTGACTTTCTGTCGTTTACCGCAAAGGGTTACTGTTTGTTCATTATTGATTTATCGTTTTTTAATGTTCTTCGAATATTTGTAATCCTTTTATGTGTAATAAAGGCATATTATTATTATTATTATTATTATTATTATTATAAAATATATGTTCCATGTAAATTATAGGTAGGTGTATTGTTGATATAAAAACAAATCTTCATTTGTGTGAACATTCAAAAACACATTGATCGCATAAAACACGATTATACCGTATTTTAGGAATTTTTGTACAAAAACTGCCTAGGTATATTTCATAAAACGTCAAGAATACACATACTAAATCTTTCTACAAAATGATGTAGAATTTTGCGATGTATTGAATGTTGTAGTAAAAAATACCATGTTCTTATTGAAAAAGAAGAAATATTTGATTTTCTAGGAAGAGTTCAAACAGTAAAAATTCAAATAATGCATTTTGCAAATATTTCAAAAAACGATGGGGTTTCGGGATAGGGAACCTAATAAGAACTGGACAAATGAATGTGGTAAATTCAATAGAAGGATCAGAATTGCTCTATTTTATTTAAAATAAGAAACATTCTCTATAACCGAAGTGCTGTAAAGCTAAAACACTTTCTTTAAATATGTTATGGTGTATCACGACTATTCTGTATCTTTCAAAATTAAACTAGAAGTTCGTAAATAGCTATTATAATGTTGGCTATAACTACTTAAAATCATTAACGTCTTGAAAACTGACGTCAATATTCTTATTTTCTCGATATGAACATAAGTTCTTCAAAATATGTATGTAATAAAGATCTCGCTCCAATAGTTCTATAAAATAAAATATTATATAGAAAAGTAAATATAACTATGAAAATCGATATCCTATATTGAGAAAAGTGCCTCCTTTTTCACCAGTTTCCTAATATTTCCCTCCTTTATATACACTTTAGGCTAGACCCGGGTACTTTAAAAATCCCAGGCTTAAATAAACTAAAGTTATTGTAAGTTGTCCGCAAACTTTAAGGACATCGGACGTTTATTGACTATCTGGGCTATCTACTCAGGGAAAATAAGTTCGGACTTTAGGTACTTTCACGATAGAAAGCTTTGAAGCGCTTTATATTTTATTCATGGCGGTTGACCTCGATGCAATAAAAAATATTGTGATGTTCGGACGCCGATATTGCTCGATACGCTGGTACCCTTTATAAACTTGTCCAAAATGACTTCAACTAAGTCGAACCTGGGAAGCATCTAAACGAACAAAAATGGACATCATGAGAATTGTAAGTAGGAACACTTTTTGTTCCCAGGAGAATTGAATATTCGCTCATATACAGTAAGATATAGTAGAAGCGTTTCTTTTGTATATCACAAGTCAATTTCTAATAAACTATTATTTTTTTCTATGCAGGCTCTATATGAATTCTAAAACAAAAACTCTGTTGGAAATAATAAATAACGAATTAGAGAAAAGCAGCGGGTGCTTACATAGCATTAATGATCCAAAATCTCTGACCAATAAATCTAATACATTCTTTGAATTCTTTTCTCTTTGTGCATCTTACATGCATTTACTTCAGCGTAAAGCGTCGGAAAATTAAGAAAGAAAGCGTAATTTTTTCTTGCAATATGTTTTCTCATATGATTATTTGAAGTCTTTGGCCGTGTGATCACTTACTATTGTATCCAATTTGCATGAAATTTTCTGTCTTTCTTTAGTGTGACATTCAGTTCTTTTTGTAGTGAGAAAAAATCGTTAAATGGTCTTGGATTTGTCTTTGCCCTAATACCCCAGTCAAGTTGAAGAATTTTGTCTACGTTCCATTATATGACACCAAACAGTTGCAACGTACTTGTTTTTTTGTTATTTTAAATTGGATATCAGCATTAACTAGCAGTCAAGTTGTTCTTAACATGTTTAATGTCGCGTATTTGTCTATGCTTAATTCATGTCATGGTCAATTCTGGGTTTACGTCTACATTTACCTCTTCTCTTCGGCTAACTACCCAAACACTTGCTCAGGTCTAATTCCATCTCATGTCAGTGGTGTAGTTTTGGCTGATCCTAAGTATTTTCTCCAATTAATTTTCTTTCTTGGCGTAAACCTTCAAATCATTCATGTAGAGCAAATGCGTAATTTTATGGACACGATTATTCGGTTTACTTGTCGCGTGCTCCGGGCATCCCCTCAGTGTAATTGGCAATGATAATAGATTGATATGAAGCAGCAACGTGCTTAACGAGTCTCCTTCGAAAATACGCCGTTTATTGGACACTTCATTTGTTCTTACTATTTCTCGTCCTCTACTAATGTATACCAGCCCCATCTTATAACTAAATACTTCATGGAGTTGTTAATGAGCTTTGGATCTTTAAGTCCTGAAACAGTGTCAAAACAATACAATGGATAGGTTGCTTTACAGAGTGTGGTATTCTGGCTTATGGGGTGCGGTCAATTATTAAGTTGTCAAGGATACTTCCAACTCGCTCTTTCGCGTTTTGTGCTTCCTAGAGTAGTTCGACGTTCTCCAAGATTAGCACTGACAATGCAAGTAAAAATTTTGTAAGTGACATTAGGGCATATGATTTTCTTGAAAATAAATATAGTTTCTCCTTTGCATGGCCAATGTGGGTTCTTCATCGCACATTCTTCTTCAATGAATTTGTTGTAGATTCTCATTAGATGTTTGAGTATTGCCGATATCTTCTTCCACTAAAACGCGTTTATCGCATTTAAGGTTGAGGAAGAGTAGTCTAACATCTGTGTTATTTTTTTCTCAATGTTCTGTAGGGATTTCCCATTGTCGTCTTGGGACTGTCGGCAGATGATGTACTCACACTGTCTGCATACTCATCTGGCTTGGTTCATGTCTATTGAGAGTTCACGAATCCTTTATAATAATGCTCGTTATCTGTGAGTTTTGGAGTTGCGGCATTCGGACTTGGTGGGCTTAAGAAATGGGATGAATTTCTCGCGGATAACATATTTTACGTCATGCAATCTGCGGCTTTTTCAATTTTCACGTAAGGTGTATATTTTTAATTCAGAGTGTGATGCGCGGTTATGAAGCCTTTTACCGTCATTATTATCTTCTTTGTACCAATTCATAAAGAAAATAAGTCTTGGGCTCTGTACACATTTTGCAGTTGTTATGCTTTCCCTTCTTATAATTTAATTTGTCCTTCTAATTATTCTATTCCGTTTTCTAGAGGTTATAGTTATTGCAATGGCCTATACTGCTCATTACTATTGTTACAAAATATAGGTATTTGGAGTTAAACAATAAAGTTTTATAATAAACGTTTCATCCAATATTTCAGTCCTATAATGTAGAGTATAAGTTACAAGTCATGCTACCAATAACAACATATTAGATATTTATTATTTAATTTCTAATCTCTTATACCAGAATTCGTATGCATTGTTAAAACTGTCCAAAGGTCCGTGTCAGTATAAATCAGAAAATTAATTTGTCGCACCTCAGTTGTAGCCTAGACCGGTGTTGGTATACAAGGGCGGAGCGGATGGTCTTGTTCAAATATTAAGGGATATGAGCCCTTGGGGAAATACGCTTTTTAATTATTTCGCTGGAGAGCGAAAGTTATTGCCCGGGGAGCGAGTCAGTCCTATACGAACGGAGAAGCGATTAAATTATCATGCAGATTTACAATTTTGATGAGCTTTTTGTAAGGTGTGATTCGAAAAAATGCTGTGTGTACTTGCCACACCTCATTTAACAGTTTATTCTGTTCTATAGATTACTAAACGTAATAGTGCAAGAAGTAGGGGTCACGTTATTTTCAAGCTGGAGGGTGGGCCAATTATTCTCAGAAAGGCCATTAAGTATCTGGGCATTACGATCGATGAGAAGCGCAACTTTGGTCAGCACATCCGGGAGGCGACGGTCAGGGCCGATCAGCATTTGGCTGCAATCAGCAGGACTCTACCAAATGTAGGTGGACCAAGGAGTAGAAAGAGAGCGGTCCTATGTTGAGTGCTTCACAACATACTTCTCTACGGGGCACCTATTTGGTTTGATGCTATAAAGGTTAAAAAGCATAAAAATTTATTATTGAGAGCACAGAGAAATATGCTACTGCGGGTGGCGTCGGCTTATAGGACTGTGTCGGCGGTTGAATTGGGAGTTATAACTGGCATTGTCCCAATAGATATGTTAGTACATGAAAGGAACGGCATGTCATCCGTTATTGATGACGCGAAAGCTCGGCGCTTGGAGAGCAGGGAGTTGTCCTACAAGATCTGGCAGGAACGCTGGGACAAAGAGAAAGTTAAGGCGCAATGGACTAAACGGTTGATTAGTGATATTAAAAGCTGGATCGAATGCAGGCATCGGGAAGGCGGGTATTACCTGACGAAAACCCTCACAGCGCACGGCGCATTCAGATCCTATGCAAAGCGCTTTGGTAAGGACACTACGAATACATGCATATACTGCGGAAAAATCGATGTGTGTGTGTCCTCGATGGGGCGATCTGAGACGGATGGTGCAGGCGAAACTTGGCGCACTGATCCCGGACAACTTAGTCCCGTGTATGATTTCGTCCTGGGAAAAGTGGCGGTTGATTCATGGCCACATAGACAACATCATGACCAGGAACGAAACGAAGAGCTCGATAGGCAAATGAATGGACCCATATAATGAGATTAGGCTTAGACATCCACTGACGCTGACTGATGTAGATGCCTAGGCAGTTCCGGCAGCGTTTATTTACTGGGAGTGATAGGGGGGTTTTTAGTGGGTAACCAGATATTGGAGTCCCACACTACCAGGCCATTGATTCAGGTCTGGTGTGCATAAAGCGTTTTCCATAAGACGTAATTACTAAAATTCCTTTACTTCAGAATCCTGGATGTGGACGGTAAAGTAACGGAAGTGACGCGTTGACAGTTGAGTTCATAGTTCTATTCAGTAAACTGGCGCGTTCTATCCTCGATTGAGTGTAGTAAGTTTGTACTAGAAACTGTTAATATACATTGAATTATATTAAAGAAGTATAAAAGAAGTTATCTGCGGTATTGAAAATGCTGTAAACAAACTGATATCATGCTTGTTGGTAGGAGAGCATGCATTGCAACAATATGCGTTGAACATCCCTTTTACTACTGTCTTCGATTCTGACTTATTCTCTTTTTCGTTATTCCTAGTTGTTCCGTTATATCTTGTTATGATAAGTGCAGAATGTGTATTTTCATTTTACAGTGACAGAGAAATTGATTGACTTGTGGATATTCTTGACAATGATTCATGATTTGGGGTATTATTTCGATTATTTTCATCATCTTGTGTGATTTTTTTTGTTAATGTCAGATTATGTTGTGGAATTGTCCTAAAAGTGCATGGTATTGTGTGAATGCCTTATAGGATTCAAAATCAGTTATATGTTCCTTAACGTAGGTTATTGCTTTGTATATAATAATGCAGAGATAGTTAATATATTTTTGTTTTTAAATGTTTCTCTGCAACTTTCTCTATAAGGTGGCCAAAAATTAATCGTAATAAACGGTTTTGTAAAATAAAAGCTCTTTCTCACGTGGTTGTCATACCCCAGATAATGACATTAAATGAAAGCACAGAATATACTAGTGAATAATAAACATTTATTAGGTCTTGCTGTTTTAGGATGCCTTTCAATTGTAATTGCCTTATTTAATTTCTTGCATACGTCATCTAAATAACCATCGCAACTAAGATTTTTATGCAGTATTACCCCTAGCACTGTTACATTATCAGTGAAATTTTGGTTTATGTTTATGATGGGTTTCCGTTTATGAAAATTAATTATTTTTTTCTTTTAGCTACTTAGAATCAGTCTATTTTCAGTTCATCAGTCCCTCATGTCTGTTCACCTCACGTTTTTTCAATTCTGTAATTGATGTCGTTTACTGTTTTAGATTCTATGATATAGAAGATATCGTCAGCAAATAAAAGCGGGTATCCGCAAGTTATTCTTTCCGGCAAATCGTTAATATACAGTAAAAACAATAATGGACCCAGAACTGAGCCTTAGGGAACACCTAAGTTAATGTCGTATTCCGGTGATTGTTCATTTTCAAACAGCACAACTAGTTTTCTATATTCCAAAAATGACAATAGCCAATCTAATGGAAGCCCTCTAACTTCCATACTATACAGTGTCTGTGGTAAAATGTCACTATCCACACAATCAAAGGCCCGTGTTAGATCAAGCAAAAAATCAATAACGTAATCATTTGAATCTAAACCCTCGTAAATGCGTTCTATGCTATTAAAAAGTCCTGTCTCAGTGTGTTTTATATCATATTGATGAGATCGAAATGATATAATTTGTAAATACGGTACTCCAATAATCCAAGTTACATGGTAGATCGTTAAGATAAATAATAAATAAACTTGGGCCAAGTTTACACCCTTAATGAACCCACAAGATACATTTGTCCAATTATTACAATCTGCGGACGGTCTTCCAATTAGGAATTAAACATTAACATCGTAGTGTTCTAAGCTTTTCAGAAGAACATCATCATCAATGCAATGAAAACCCTTAATTAAATCTAATAAAATAATAGAGCATGTCTGTGATCTATCAATGGCATTCGTTATATCTTCAATAAATCGTATTAATATCAATAGGAAATTATTCTTGGGATAGTCGTATTGTTGAGAACAAAAAAAACGTATGCGTTTCGAAAAAAAAAACAATTAATCTCATTTGCATTCTCAGTTGTTATTTGAAAATCATGACCAGGTAACTATCTATTGAATTTCGATAAATGTGCCATGATATGGTTAACACCCTGTATACACTTTTGCGTCACACCAGGCACAGCGTTTTGCCAATTATACGCAATATTTTAGCAGAGATGTTGGGTATTGCACCAATTCCCAATGCTAAAGAATTTTTTCAAATTGTGTAACTAGAATACTTTTACAATCCGTTTGAATTGAGAAAAAGATAAAAGATAATGCTTAAGCAGTTATAACATGGGAGGTAAGCTTGTAAGTAGGATAAAATTGCATGGTGACGATGTGATCATGATTTTGCTATTACTTCTTTCAGAGTCGTTTGTGAATAATCTGGTGGGATGTAATAAACATATATTTTTCGTATCTGTCCTATGTACAGCACTAAGGTATCCTTCCGTTTAGTAGCGGCCTTATCATATTTATACTTGCTATTTCTTACTGCACACATGATATTAAATTTTGCTCGGGATGATATCGCACTGGATGTGTTAGGACAGAATCAAGTTTTTATTATTAAATTTAGTACGATGTCTGGAAAACATAACGGGGTTTACTTACACTTCGAAAATAAATAATTCCAATCTCGATTGGATGATAATGATAATTTAATTTTAATAAGTGCGTCACTACAGAAGAAATCTGATGTAAACAGGTGTAAAAATAATCCAAAAATTATTTTTTAATTTTGTAATTTATTTTTTATGCTAAATCTTTCTTTGTTTCAACACTGGTTCGTTTAAATGATAACCTGTTATACTAAGAGACATATAATGATCAGTATGAGAATGCCGTGTACATATATTTTTATTATTATTTAAAGTACATCTTTATGGTGGCATTCTACGCAAATCTGTAGCGTATGTAAGATTTTCCCTAGAGTCTGTAAGAGCTTGCGGCTAATGTGGTTACTCTGCATATTTTCATAGCCTACAACATTTATAAGCGACACTTAAGAAATACGCGCAACAATAGGCGTTAAGACCATTCACAGGACTTTATTCAAATTTTAAAATATGTGCACATGTATAACGTAATCGTGTACTGTAAAAGGCAAAAAACAGCGCAAGGACATTATTGAAATATTAACGGGCTGGGAGAGAAGCAGAGGTTAGACTGGTATTCGGTGGCCGTTTGGCGCTTTATTGGTAATTTTAGACAGAAACCTTTTTTACAAAAAAAAATATAAAATGCAATGCTGCATAGCCAAAAATATATCTAACTATACAATGTGTTCCAGCAGTAGGGAAATGCATACTTACTTCGTTATTTTAAATGGAACAGCCTCTATTTATTACTTTATTTTTCAATTTTAGGTAGAAAAATAACATATATATCATATAAACTACCATACAGGGTGCATAGTATTGCACCAAATGGGATAATATGGAAACAGTTTAACATTTGCTGGGGTTAAATTATACATAAATAGTATTTTGATATGAGTTTAATTTATTTTGTGCGACTGGTATTTGTCAGGCAGAGTCATCTTTATGTTGTTTGAAATAGAAGCTTAGGTTGAATTAACTATCATGTGGCAGATAATAGTTAGTTTCTTGTTTTACTTTTTTTTTGTATCATGGTGTTATATGAATTATTGTATGTATATACGTGTATCAAAATTGATAAGGCATATATTTGATTTTGCAGATCGTATTGCCAATAAAATTATTATTATTAATATTATTATTATTATTATTAGTATTATTATTATTGATTTCTCCGTTTCTCTCCTATTGAAGATCACATATCTCGCGCAAAGAGTGATGAAGAAAGGGAATGGAGCAACTGCCGACGCATCATCACGATGATGAAAAAGGCGATGGAGCGTCAACGAAACATCAGTGCCGATGTGAAAAAAGGGGTCTTCTGGAGGAGTCCCACGAAGTTATTGCGAATCTCCGAAGTTCCTGGAGATCCGCAGAACATCGGTTAACGCATCAGGAAACACAAACCACACCCCTTGCCTCCCCCGCTCCTCAAACCAGTGACGAAAGACCCGTCACATGCCCGACGGCAGAATGGACGGAGGCAGTAGGCAAGAGAAGCAAACGCCGGACACGAAGCGCTGGTAAACACAAAAGGATGTCACGTAAAAATTCAGAGAAAGGAGACGATTTGGAAGTTTTTAGCCCTGTTGCCTTTGGGAGGAGTAATTTATTACAAAGGACACCACCTAAGAGGCAAGCTAGCCTGGGAGGAGAGGCTGACTTGGTGGATCTTAATGTCACCTTGGGAAAGACCAGCGAGAGTGAAACCTTGTTCTGGTTCTCCCCAATTGGAGAGCACATCTCATATGCTAGGAGCGAGGAGGAAAGGGAGCTGGAGAATTGCAGGAACATCATTCGAATGAAAGATAAACCCCAAGTGAAGACGGCCGATTCCACAGAGGGCGAAAATAAAAACGAAGGAGGAAAAGAGAAAGGAAGGGAGGAAAAGAAAGAGAGGAAGTCTCCAGAAGCAAAGAAAATAAGAAGCAAGCCAGAGAAGAAAGACAGGCAGGTGAAACTGCGCCCGGAGGCTCTGCTAATCAAGCCGGCTCAGGGCAGGTCCTATGCCGAAGTACTGGGTAAGATCCGAGGATCGGTAAAACCGCAGGAGACGGAGACCGAGATTCGAGCTGTACGGCAGACTAAGTCTGGCGATGTCCTCCTCGAATTCGGAAAAAATTCGAAAAATCAGGCGGGATTCGGGCACAAGCTGAAAGAGGCTCTCGGGGATATGGGAACAATCCGAAGCTTGGAACCGAAGGTGACTATGGAGATGCGCGACCTAGACAGCTGTACTACCGTACTGGAAGTCCAGGAAGCCATCAAAAAGCACGCGGCCAACCCCGACGCCGATGTAAAGGTTACCCTTACTAAGATAAATAGTAGGGGCATCAGACTGGCAATAATTCAGGTCGGGGATCGTCTGGCAAAGGAATTATTGAAGGCGACCCGAATTAAAGTCGGCTGGATCTGTGGTAGAGCCCGCAAGAGACCAGACATACAAAGGTGTTACAGATGCCTAGGGTATGGGCACCTGGCCAGCTCCTGTAAGGGCATCGATAGGAGCAAGTTGTGCTTCAGGTGTGGAAGTCCTGATCATCAGGCAAAATAATGTACGGCGAGCGGTCCGTGTCAGATCTGTGCCGAGGCTGGGCAACCTCAGGACAAGCTGCAGCACGTGCCTGGTACACGGAAGTGTGCCACATCCATGAGTGCTCTGGAGAAGGCTAGAAACAAATGATCAGAGTCTTCCAAGCCAACATTAATTAAGAGCCGACTGGCAGATCAACTGTTGTACCAGCTTGTATAACTGAAACGGAGCGTGGCCCTTATACAGCCTAAAACAAAATAGACCCAGCCCGATGAAATGTGTTAAACGGTCCCGGGCTGGTGTCTAGGAGAAATGGAGGTGTTTTTAGCCTTTATTTTTTTTTTTTGAAAGAGTCCGGCACTGAGTGCGTAAAGGCATTTTCACCTCCCGTAAAAAAAAAAAATTATTATTGATTTATAAATACCATACGGTACATAACAAGCTTGTTTATTGTGAAACAACGAATAAAATCAAAGAATTAAACAAACACTTTAAGTGAGTAAAACAAATAATTGAAAATTGGGTCACTTAATTGAAGAAAACACACAATAACTGTTCAAATTGTTCAAATCGCAATTCTAATGTGAGTTTGTAATTCATCAAATGTTGTTGACCTCTTACGAATGACAACAATTCTCAAAGATCCTCAGAAAAAGAAAAACCGTGGGAGACTTGTCTGGAGATATAGGACACCATTCAATCGGACCCCTTGTCCAATCCAGTGCCCTGGGAAATTGAGATTTAATAATGCAACTTGCTGACCAAAATGCGATGCACCCTCTTTTTGATACTAGACATGAGGGCGCAAGCCGTGGGTATTAATTGAATTTGGTTAATCTCTTTTATTTTTAGTGCTATTTGACTTTAATAGTTCCAAGTAATTTTAGTGTATCACGTAATGGTGGACCAATGACATTTTCGTTGTATACTCCACACCAAACTTCAACTTTTCTGGATATTGCGTCTGAGTTTCCAAATTGATATGGGAGATTAGCAGGGTGTCAATATTTACAGTTACAAATACAGTTTCGTCGGAAGAAACAATGTTTCTGATAAAATTTTGTCTTTTTTTGCGGTTTGTAGGGATGATACTTACACTGCTTTGATATTTTTTCTATTAATCCCTCAGGCACATCATGATCTGCTGCAAGTTGCCTGATTAAGATTTGTGGTTTCTAAATCTATTACCTGCCAAATGATACGAACTTCAACCAAGATTGTTATTTAAACAAATCGCAAGATCGCTGCCTCTGACAAACACCAGTCGCACAAAACAAATGAAACTCAAATCAAAATATGGGTATTTATTGCTACGAAACTTGCGGTTTAAATTTAAATTATAATTTATAAATCAAATAACGGTTTAATCCAATTGAATACCACTCAGAGTCATTTGTTAATACTCTTTAGAAATTCACAAATAAATCATCAGACCCCAATTTGCGGTGGCCCTGGCTGTAAATTTCCCCCCTCTCAAATGATTTCGCTCCCCTATAAACGACTAGGAAGTTTATCATATTATTTACAGAATTACAAAAGTCATTTCAGTTCTCGTGGAACGCCCCAAACACCAGCAGGACACCCACAGCCAAACTTGTCTCGAATGTTGTTCTTCAAAACACCAGGATTAAATCAGGGAAGATGCAAGACCATCAAATAACTGGTTACATATCATCTGTGCACCAAACGTGAGGTACTACCATTCAGAGTATGTAAATTAAACTATTCTTTGGATTTCAAAATAATAATAAACAAGATAACAAGAAGATAAAATGTTCCGAAATGATGCTCTACTTCTCAGAAGATCGAAAAAGGAGACGGTCCCCTTTTTCTTTGCAACAATTACCAAGGAAAACTCTCCCGGACAATATCAAATAAAAATAGGAAATTCGTTACCATAGATACGCACGAATTAAAAATTCCCAACGACGAACACTAGTTTTTGAAATGCAAGTACATCGTCATATTCATGGTTATGTTGATTAAATCTAAATGATTACGTAAGCTGTTAGTCAGAATTTTACAAAATATAGGAAATTGACACAATATGTAATACACTTATATAAACCAAGGAGAATCAATTTAAATAGTAAACAATTCTTTGGGTGATTCATGATAAATAGAAAATAATATAGCATTACGTATAATTTAACCCCTACCAATAACTTTAACTTTAACATATCTTTAATAACAACGTTAGGGCGATATAGTTTGTATTTACCTTTGTTCCAGATATTCATGGCTTAAATGTCATACATACATTTATCTAAAATGATAAATAGAGCTGTACTCAAAGACATAGTCCTTGGTGGGACTCCTGTATATCAATAGTCGCACGTAGACAAGTAGGTCCAACACGATATGGCAAACCATATAGTCATCTAAATCCACGCATATACTGTGTTATACTAAAAGATAATGAATAAAACGTATATACAGTAGATATATACAGTAGTAGTAGTATATACAGTAGACTATTTTGAATTCAGAAAACTGTTGGTGAAATACGGACGTCGCACACTGCATCGTCGTATGGACAAAAATAAAAAATCAAAATAATTTTTAGCCCGTTATTTATCATTTAGTATTTATAAATAAGCATTAGAAAACAATTTTATAAAGTTATCTCACTGTGTACTTTTTTTTAAGTCGATGCAATGGCCAAATATCAGGAATTAATTCTTTTTGAAATAATCATATTATCAGTCCCAACTTATTAGTCAGTTTTTTGTTGTATTGATTGTCAATTTAACAGGCGTCATTGTATTTATTTCTTTACCTATCACGCATATCAGATTAGTTTTTGTGTGTAGCGCATTACGATACGCAAAAACCACCGCCAAGAATGGAATTTTCAGGCCAAGGTACGTACTTTAAAGAAATCAAGTTTATTGCCTTAAATTCTAACTTTGATAGAGTTTCAAAAAAAAACTTGAAATATCATCTCGTACTATTTGAATATTTTAGTTAGTCTATGCCTGCATTCTAATTTGCAATGTAGTTTATCTGCGTCTGCATGCGACTTTCATAGTATTTTTCCTTCTTTAGACCGAGTTACCATAACAAACATACAGTTGGCGGAAATATGTTTCGAGTGCAAAAAGAGCGATCGAATGTCAGTAGTTTTCGACAGACTATGTTTGATACTCGATGTGGAAGAGTGCAATGAACTATATCGAACAGAAATAAAAAATATTAGTAGACTATTTTGTCTCAACTTTAATAAAAAATTGGACGAAATCGCTAGGAATCGTCAAAAATTTCGTGTGCGCTAGGCGCCTTGACTCCAACTCCAGACCTGTGAAATTCAATTAGAAAACGGCCATATATGTAAGATTAATTTCAAAATGGTGTTCCCAATGATAGATGGAAGTATTTGCAACATTTTATCTAACACAAATGCCACCTCCAAGTGTTTCATTTGCGGAGCTACGCCCAAAGAAATGAATACTGAAAACCCAGTAAACCATCCACCTGCTGTTGAACAATACCGCTTCGGTATTTTAGATTTGACTATTATTATTTAGCCATGCGAAATTCATTTTTTTATGATAGAAATCATAGGCGACTGGATTACTTTTTGCTTTATTCGAACGCACGACCATAAGCACTTTTTTTCATTTTTCTCGAAAACGAATAAAAATAAGAAAATTTTACAAGAGACATAATTGGATCGCTTTTAAATACTCTATCGAATAAAAATTATTTCGTGTCTCTACTATAGACAGCAAAAAAAATTATGTTAATTTTCATAATGGTCATGCGTGTTTCATTCACTTCGGGTATTAGTATATTCTTGAAATTTTCTCAAAACATTCGTACCTTAGAACTAACTGACCATGCCAAATCTTATTAAAATCGCATAAGCCGTTTTTAACTTATAATAAAAAACGATTTCAAAATGTTCACTTCAAGGCCGTATAGCGCCCCAACTAAGCGACTTTGGACTAGGGTAAGGTCACTTAAATTGGGTTATTTTGGTCTAAGGAATATGTGGTAGGCGTGGGTAAAGACCTTTTACAGACACCTTATATAATGTTGGTTGTGCACCTTTAGAAAATATACTCCGATAAATAGGGTGTTTCATAAAAAATGTGGTACAGTACCATTACATTTTTTACACGGAATAGCCTGTATATTCTAATATCATGGAAGACAACTCTAATCACACTCTATTTATCCCCAGATTACCAAAGTAATTAGTTTTGTATGTTTCGAGTTACAACTGTTTCTGTTAAAAATTGGAAAAAGTATATATATCAAAGAAAATTTCGTACATCCAATCGCTTTTAAGCTTACCAATAAATTATGTTTTGTGGATTGGCTAAGATTAGATGAAAATATCAGCAAACTATTCTGATCACTGGATGTACATACATATGTACTAGGTGGTAATCGGAAAAGTCTTTACTTTACCATATTCAAAGTGATTTTTCTTGATTTGTTTAATAGGAACACCCTGTATATTATAACTAAAAATGATGCAGAATTGCACTTTGCATCAATCCATACAATAATACACTATGACTCGATTTTTGTCCACTAACCCGCTCTACTAGCTGCACTGTGCGTCGCACAGTGGTCAATATACCTAGCAAATCCGGACATCGGCTCTAATTTTCTTTTTAAGAGTTGAAAATTTAAAAAAAAATTTTTTTTTTAAATTTAAGTTTTTAATTATTACTTTTTCAGGTTGTTTCTTTTAAACTATTAAAGTTTCAGTTTTAAAGTTTTTGAAATGACGTCGATTCGTCATGGATAAGCATAATAAAAAATATTTTTTACTGTGGAAATTATATATTTCACATGTTTACATTATTTTACAGTAAATGGTAGAAGTACTACAGACATAAGAAGAGTAACAGTTAAACATTTAAAAGTTATCATCGGACGAAATGTTCTCCAACTCCGTTTCAACATTTTCAGGGTTGACGATTAAAAGCGTTTTAAGCTCCGCATCTATTTCTCTGGGTAGATGTAATTTTGCCCCAACCCTTTTGGAACTAAGAAATGGATCGGAGCTTACTATCAATCTATGAAAAAGATCATAATTAACTTTTTGGGAGCTTATTTTTCGAGTATGATGTTCCCTGTAGCGCCGAATGTCCCGATTTCTAGTTTCTTGGGCTTCTTCAGATAGTTCACCAATTGGCACCACAGCCTCTTGGATTACGGCTGTTCCGTGCAGTAAAATTTTGTGCACTGAAATTGGCATGTAGTACCACCCATATAAAGATACATACTTTTCTGAAGTCTTAAAACAGTAAGTTTCAAACTTATTTACATCAATGTCATATCCACTGTTAATGGCTCTTAAAATAATGGAAAATCTCTTAATAAGATCCTCATCAATATCTGTAATTTCTGCAGACAAAGTGGGATTGCCGAAAAAGCGTCTGGCTGTGTTTCCGTCATTCGTATTTCCTGCGGATTGCTTAGGAACATCCACAAGGAGACCCATGCGATCCCGAAATAGCTGTTGGATATATTTTTTTCGTCTGCCTACAGCCTCTTTCATTTCTTTCTTTACTTTCCACACTTTCACTTCCAATCTATAGGAAATGTGCAGTAAACATTCGAAAAACCTAATGTATGCATGAAGGACAGACAAACCGAATTTAAGTGTGTCCTTCTGTACTTTCCTTGTCCGTAGTTCGTCAATGTCATTCATTTCCGATATTGTCGCCCTGCACATGAAACACCTCATAGCACTTGTGGTCTCAGTGATTGCATTGCAAACCTTGCCATCCACCATTGTCAATAACAAAGTAAAGGATATTTTTCCATGTTCAGTTTGACAAGGCCTTAAATTATTAATCTGGTTGTTCATGTCCTGTTCTAACTGTCTACTAACTTCATCGGTTTCCTTTATCCATAGTAGTTTCACTGGTCTACAGAACAGTTTAGAGGATGGTCTTGGGTTTTTCCAGAGAAGTTCATTATTTTCCTTGACAAGCCGGAGCGGCACAAGCGACATTACAAGAAGGTTTCCCTCAGCTTGGAGTTCTGAAGAGGAAGTAAAATCTGATGTTTGTTTAAATTTTGAGTAGCCGGAACTTCCATCAAAGCCCCACTTGCAAATTAATTTTAAAGATTGGGAATCGTCACTGGCAGAGTAAATGCATTTCACTAAGCTCTCGCAAGTTTTGTCCAATAAACTTTGCAGTGGGACTTCACAGTTAGATTCTGTGATGGTTATGCCATCTGGGTAGAAATCCCTTTTTGCCTCTAAAACCTTATAATAGGGTGGATATAAATCATGTCCACAACTATCAGCCGATTGTTTTAGTCTTGTGTATTGTTCCCGGGTTAAATTTAGCTCTAAAATTAAAGCTAACGCTTCTTCTGGAGTATATTTCCGTTGTTCTGGATCGGAAGTGGTCCATTTCTGAAATATGCGTTTAGCACGTGTTGGGGTTGTTGTCGTAGCTTCGGTCAACAATTTCGCAGCAGCCTGGTCACCCTCGTCGCGTAATTTCATTGACGTTGCAAAACTTAGTTCAGCTGCCGATGTTTCTTCCCTTAACTGTTCGGTTTTTCGACGTTTATGTCTCTCAGAATACTGCTTGAAATCCTTAGTCGATTGAGTACCCGAGGGCCCTGGAGTAGGCTCCGTATTGGACGAAGTTGGTGTTAAGCGATTCTTTAATAGCTCAGGAAATACAATTTCCTCTCTTAGCCAATCGTCATATCGAGCCAAGAAAACTTCGTTCTTGCTGAAAACCTTCTGCCATCGTTTAAGGTACGGCGAGAAAAACTTTCCCTTGTAAAAGTTATTAATACTTCCGTGGCATGTTCATCTCTATTAGTGGCGAAGTGTTCTTTAAGGTACTCCAACACGTGTTTTTTTCGGTCAGTAATAGTTTTTCTAGGATATTCCAACATTTTGTTGTGCAAATCTAACCGAGTTATCGGTGAAAAATCCATTGTTGCTTGAACAATAACGAAAAACACACTAACAAAAATTTACGAAGAAAAACTTAACAACAACTGATAACACAACTGTAACAACACTAAATACAACAGAATAATTAACAATAAGCTCTCAGAATATCACTCACGAGACGTTACTTGGTACGTGACCAAAATGCGAATGGAATTTATAAGTGCACTCTCTCCTTATATTTCGTCTGTAATCACTTTCTGAGGGTTTCCGAGAGATTAGTTGATTTTATGGCATAGTTAAGCCTTTGAATATTAAGAATAAATTTAATCTCGAGTGTCCTGATGTGTCCTTAATAACGTAAAACTTGCTTATTTACAAAATTCCAAGAAAAATGCAACGATAAATATATTAGGTCGGAATAATTTACGGCTTATCGGATTTCGAAGTATATTTAGGGTAAATTGTAAAGGAAGAAATGTACTACCTGCTGGTAAAACCATTTCAACTAATTGCTTTAGGTGAGCTAGACAAGGCCTATTAAACATCGCACTAATTTCTCCTTAAATACCAACTCATGTAAAATATGGAATTTTGCACTAGTTCGCGGACCATAACTTATTACCGGTTTACTGAAAACTGCCACAATTTTCAGGGAAGTAGGCGAACAGGTAGATAAATATAATATAATCGTTTCAGCATAATTCAAAAAAAGTCAAATTTTGTGCAAATGTCCGGAATACGCTCACAAATTGACCACTGTGCGTCGTCGGTGTAAAGTAAACCTACCTAAGTCAATCTCTTTATGCACCCACTACTGCATCTGAGAATGATTTAGTTCTATGATACATTCAGTTTATTAATACACAGTAACAGCAAAATTTCGATTCCGCACAAATCTCATTAGGTACTTGAAATACATAGTATTTGTACAGAGATATTTGCCGCATCTCCGTGTATTCTGTAGAGATATCGGCAAACAACTTTGCATATGTCTGGCAAACGTTGCAAGATCAATACACGTTAAAGCGACCGATAAATCAGTTGGACGATTTATTTATGCATACCGTAACAAAAAACTGGGTTCACATTCAATCATCTTATATTTCTTATGTATGCATTTAGTATAATTTACAGGTATTAAATGTTTTGACTACAGTCTAAGAATAAGACAACTTACGAATATTTTATTTCAGTTTCTGCACATTTTTATTGAAAGCAGTAAATAGAATATCTACTAAAACCGATTTAATGCGGAATAGAAATTTAAAAGCTAACCTAACGAAAATCTGCTAGTAACGCTTTTTGGTGACTAGCAATTCCTACCGTTATAAAAATAAGTAATTTGTAGACACATTCACGTCGCGTCACGTCGTTAAAAATCTCGCACTTCCGACAAGTATATAAAGAGAAAATCTATGTGTTTATATATGATCGGCACTGCTAGAACGATTTTTTTTGCATGGATGACATGCGATCCATCATTTTCATGTTCTTGAAGGCTTTCTCCGCGAAGTAACGGTAGAATGTTAAGGAACCTCACGTCATTTTTCTTAAGGTAAGTTTCACAATCATTTTTCATTTTTGACTTCATGTTAGAACGCTTTATAGTAGAGTGTGGCGTACGTGTGCAGATGAACTGTGAGTATAGGCAAAAATGGTGAGATGTGAAAACATGGTGTGGATACATGTGTAAACGATATACTGAGAATCGGAAATAAACCATGTGCATTTTAATATTAAAAGATGCTAGTAGACGTACGAAATATCTTTACATCCTTACATATAGTTTCGAGCTGTGAAAAGGATTCGGGGCGACTGGAAATGGGAGGAACTGCAGCTCTAGGCGGACCTACGCACAAGGTCACAACACAAATTTGTTAACGATCGGCGAATCATCATAGCTCAGTGGAAGTAAAGTGAGCGAAATACTCTTTTTCTCGTTAGAGTTCACTCTTATATCGCTATTGATCGTATGAACAACAAATTAATAACCAATTATCTAAGTGAGCTATTGTAAACATGATTTACAAAGTTTGTAAAACTAATATAAAATCCAATATTACATTTGCATTAGTGAAAAGGGAAACAATAAGACAATACTCATTTCATAACTAAAAAACGCAATAAACTGCTCTGCGTAGCATTGATTTGTTTTCATTCATACTTATTTCTATATCAAAGCATCAGATAAATTAAACTATAGATGTCAGTGACAGATCTCATAAACAATATCAAAGGAAAAAAAGAATGAAAAAGAGTTGTAAAAGTCAATAATCACATAAAATAACAAACATAGATTCTAATAATCCTAACAATAGTAAATGGAGTACCTAATCGTCGGTAAAAAACATATTATTGAAAAATATTCATGTTCGAGATATTTATTAATCATTGAGTCACAAAATTTTATCTGATGGTAAATAAAAAAGTAAGACAACCATTGAATACCCAAAAACACACAAGAACGGTGGTAAGTAATAATTTGTTTTTTACATAATTATTTTTTCTGTTGAAGCATCAGATAATGTGACTGATAACAGACTTCAGTCACAAATTTCATCATACCCTCATGAAAAATAAAATAATATTAAACGTTCTAAACTTTATTTAATAGGACCCAAATTATCGATCCATCTATCTTCAAAAACGATATTTAAGAAATTACTGACATTACGGGCAGTGTGCGCCGAGTAACCGTCCTGTTGGTACGAAATCTCATAACATCAAGTCGTTCCCACACAGCAGGATTAACATTACTTTGCAATAATTCTAAATACTTATTGCCATTTAAATTTCGTTCAATAAAAAAAGGTCCGATTATTTCATCCCCAACAATACTAGCAGTTCAATTTTGGTGGAAACTGCGTTTGCGTTGGTAATTATAAAGTAGGTTTTTACGCAACCAATAATTCGAATAACGAACATTTGCGCGATTGTGACGTAAAATGTGTTTTCATCAGTAAAGAAAATATTATTCAAAAGTAAATCGTTATCGTGATATTTATTCATCATTATTTCGCAAAATTCCATTCGACGGTAACAATCATCGGGCAAAAGTTCTTGAGATGTGCTAATTTTGTAAGACCGTAATTTATGCCTATGTAAAAGGTTTAAAACAGTTGTTGCACTAATATCACATTCGCCAGCAATTTGTCTGGAGGTCATAGTAGATTTTAATTCCGCACATTTTTCGCTCGGATATTTTTATTTTTGTCATTTATTAATGTAAACGTTTCAACATGTCGGACCGTATTACGAATAGTAGTCACGCTAGGAATTGATCTTTCGGGATAATTTACTGCAAATAAATCGCGTGTAACTTGCGCTGAAATTCTATCGTAAAATTGTTTTACTATAAATAGTTTTTTCGCGGGCATATAATATTCAATTTTTTTTTATAAAATTTATAAAATTACTGACTGGGATCCAAACTTACTAACTGTTATAAAACTAGGACCGCACCCTCGATATCGCATTCTTCAACTTTTGCATTCCACTCACATGGGGATTGTAAAAACTAAAAGTTTGGCTCGTTCTTATATGTGGTGGCCGAAAATGAATAGTGACATTGAAATTTTAATCAAGGCATGTAATAAATGTTTGTTAACTAGAAGTGATCCTCCGAAGGCGGTTTTAAGCACGTGGACTTATCCTGAAAAGCCTTGGGAAAGAATACATATTGATTATTTAGGACCTATTTGTAATAAACATGTTTTAGTTATTCTTGATGCACATACTAAGTGGTTAGAAGCAATAATTACTAATAATACAAAATCAATTACTACTATAAATAGTTTAAGAGATGTTTTCTCTAGATTTGGAATTCCTTTCTCTTTAGTTTCTGATAACGCCACTAGTTTTAAGTCGGAAGAATTTCAGACATTCTTATCTAAAAACAATATCGAATTTAAGGAAATTGCCCCTTTTCATCCAGCTTCTAATGGTCAAGCTGAAAATGCAGTGAAAACGGTTAAACATGCTTTGCTTAAAATTCTAAATGAAGGGTCATTGGTTGATCTTAATCTTAAGTTAAATAATTTTTTATTGTCATACAGAATTGCTCCACACTGTTCTACTGGAAAGTCACCTGCACAATTAATGTTAAAAGAAATATTAGAACTGTGTTAGATTTTGTAAATAATAATATAAATATTTCGAAACCTAAAATTAATAATGTTCATAATAAAATTGTTAAAAGTCAAAAAGATCAAATCAAACATTTTAAAGGGAAAAGAAACAAAAGTTATAATATTAATGATACGGTAGCTGTTAGAGATTATAGAATCGTCCCTCATGGATCAAGGGTATTATCAAAAAGAAAATAGGAACCATAACTTATTTTGTTTTTATTCCAAGTGTAAACAAAACATGGAAAAGACATGTTCACCAAATTATTGACTATAATTTTTCAGTTAATACCGAAAATGAAAATCAAAATTTCTCTAACAGCGTTTTGCCAAATATATCTAATAAATCAAGTAACTCATCCGTAGATTCACCAAGACGAAGTGCACGTAACTTAAGTAGAATTAAGTATTATTGATTGTGATTGAATTGTAAATATTCTGTATTTATTTATTTTTTTTTAAGGGGGGGAAGAATGTAGTGTAATATAGTGTAATATATAAATATATATGTATGTATAGTTGTGTAGTGTGCGCCTGCGTCAGCGTCTGTATTTAAATGTGTGTTAGTCCCAAAATCCCCCTCTTCCCCAATAAACAGTGTCAAGCTTAAGTACTCTTTTATTTATACCTGCAAACATCACAGTTCTTAAGATGTGCTAATTTGTATGAGGTTCAAAACAGCTGGTGTACTAATATTACATTCGCCAGCAATTTGTCTAGAGGTCATAGTAGGATTTCATTCCGCTAATGCACAAACTTGAATTTCGATATCACTGACATTTCTCGCTGTTGTCATTATTAATGTAAACGTTGTTTTAAAACGTGTGACCGTATTACGAATAGTAGTTGCGCTAGCAATTGATCTTTCGGGATAATTTACTGCAAATAAATCGCGTGTAACTTCCGCTGAATTGCAACGGTAAAATTGTTTTACTATAAATAGTTTTTCCGCGGGCGTATAATATTCCATTTTTTTTATAAAATTACTGACCGCAATCAAAACTTACTAACCGTTATGGAAGTAGGACTGCACCCTCCGGACCGTTCACCCAGTTAATTAAATAGTCGTTTGATAACGGATTACGTCCGTACACACCTGTGGTTTGGAATCGTCGGTACACCTTGTATATTCCTTTTTCTTAATTCCTGCCAGTCACTTGTAAAAAGACTCGACGCTTTGCGTCTCGCAGTCGTTGATTTGATAACGGATTACGACCCACCTTAGAAGACCCGCTAAACCCCTCCCATTTGTAAAAAGACTCGCAGTCGTTGGTTTGATCTCCATTATGAGCCACCACAGCAGACCCCCTATACCGCACCACTCTCCGCCAACTTCCGTCTACACCTGTGATTGGTTTAATTAAAAATTACATACATATACTGTAAAGATTGTAATAATTAAACGTGAAATTGTCACCCTGTGTATTCATTTTTCTCATTTAGAAATTACACATACTGTATCATCATTATTTTCCGTTGCAACACTGAAACAATCGAAGAAAACATAAAATTCTGCTTTAGATATCCGTCAACTATCGATAATTTACATACTTGGTAACTCACGTCTTCCGAATAATGGTTATTACATTTTGTGCTTATTTCACACCAAATTCGTCGTCATTTAACGTTTCGATGTTTTGATGTTCGGTGCACGAGTACCTGCTGATCACCGGCAATATTACATAATCGGACCCTTCTCGCCGGCGCGCGGGGATCGACCTTGGCCATTGTCGGTCCGTTACCGAAAATCGTGAAAAATCGAAATTTCGAAAAGATCGAAAAGATTTACGTGTTTTCCCGCATTTAACGACGAGCGGGGATACCTCTAGTACCAGATCGCGGTCTACGATCGGATCCTTTGTAACAAAACATACCGGCTAGAGGCGTCCACGCTACTAATGGCGTACTGCTTTTGGATGTCTTTTAGTATTGTTAACTAGAAAGCTGGGACCGTTCACCAGCTAACTAATTAGTCGTTTGATGACCGCTTATGCCCCAACTCGGCAGAAAGCCGAAAGTCTGCGCTCCACCTAGAACGCACCGCTTACGCCCCAACTCGGCAGACCAGCCAAATTCCACCACTCTCCGTTAACCCCCGTCTACACCTGTGACTGATTTGGGATCGTCGGTACACCCTGTATATTCCTTTTTCTCAATTCTTGTCTTTCACTTGTAGAAAGACTCGACTCTTCTCGTTTGGATGCCTTTTAGTATTGTTAATGAGCAAAGTGCATTGAACACTGGCCTCGCTTGAAGTTAATTACGCATGGCTAGCGACTCGTTTCCCTCACCCCACAGTAGTACGGAATGAAGGCTTCGTTGAATTATTCCAAATTGAAAGTTAGAGCTCCTGATATTATTTTGTAGTAGTTAGACAACGGTAGAAAATACCATTGTCTGATTGCCGTTAAACATCGACGACAGGGCAAAGTGGAGACGGTATATCTAATACATTTACCCAGCAGAACAGCATACGTATTTCTCGACTTTGTTAACTCATAGAAACCATATCTTTATCCTTCTTTTGCTCATATTATGGCAATCGACAGGTTAAAAGTGAGCTCTTGGTATATCTTCCATATCGTTAGGAGAGAGCCGGTATATCTTTTTTAATTCGTCATCCTCTAAAAATACACTCGGCCAAAAAAGTATCGCATAATTTAGTTTTGAATCATAAAAGTATCGCATAATCTTTGTTTGTAGCATAAAGTTGTAAATATACTTTAATGCGCTCTAAGATATAATTTCTATGATTGTTTAAATAAAATACAGGCCAAATAAAAACAAGAACTCATACTTGAGATTTTTATTAAAACAAGAAATTATAATTTTGGAAAGAAAAATGTCATAACAGTAGCTTTTAATACTGAATATTGCCACCTCTGGCTCTTATGACCGCTCGCATACGGTTTGGCAGAGATTCGATTAACCTCCGTATATAAGCCTGATCCAAATTCTCCCACTCGTCACGGAGAGCATTTGCTAGTCCATGCAGGTCCGCTGGGGCAACATTTTGGGTTCGTATCCGTCTGTGAAGGAGGTCCCACACGTGCTCGATAGGGTTCATGTCCGGACTTACCGCAGGTCAATCTAAAACTGGAATACCAACATCGTTAAGGTATTCCTGGACGATTATTGCAACATGCGGTCGTGCATTATCGTGCATTAACATGAATTCGTTTCCTATAATTGGCGCATATGGTACTACATGTTCTTCTAAAATGTCCGTTATATACCTGTGGGCAGTCAGTGTACCTCTGTCTAATGGTACTAACTCTGTACGACCTGTTAAACAGATGCCTCCCCAAACCATAATAGAGCCACCAGCGAAATTAGGTCTAGGTCTGATATTACACTGCGAATAGCGCTCACCGTCTCGTCTGTACACTGAGATACGCCTATCTGAGGTGTAAAGACCAAATCTTGACTCATCTGTGAAGAGTATATTGGCCCAGTCATTAATGTTCCAATTTACATGTTCTCTGGCAAACCTTAAGCGAGCCACTCGGTGGTTCCTAGTGAGACGAGGGGCTGTTACAGCTACTCTAGCTCTTAATCCACTCTGTCGTAACCTATTCCGAATAGTTTGAGTACTCACACGAGTATTTCTGACTCTAGCCAAGTCGTTCTGCAATTGTCTCGCAGTTACATGTCTTCGACGTAATGCTTGTAGTAGTAAATAGCGGTCATCTTGGCGAGTAGAACATCTTGGACGACCTGGTACAGGTCTTCTACTGTAAATGCCTGTTTCCCTATATCTGGCTACGGCTCTAGAAACACTTGACTGATTGATGTTCATCAAATTAGCAACGTATGCTTGAGATCGTCCATCTTCGATTAAAGCAACTATAGCAGCCACTTGTTCTGAAGTTTAATTGCTCATTTTAGTTTTAAAAGCGTTGGTACAGAACTCTGACTTCGCACTTTAAAATTTGTCCGTATAGGAAGACTTTCAATAAACAACTGAACAAACCTTACACATATGCATTTTTCTAAATGTGTTCTTTTAGAAAAAAAAAAATGTAAAAACGCTAAGTTCCATTATTTTGTTAGTGTTTTTATAGTTCACATACACGAGGCAAACTTTTTGTGAACGTATAAAAATATCTTGGTTCATAAATGCCCTTTTTTAGTTTATGCGATACTTTTTTGGCGGAGTATATTATTTAATCTCTTGTATACAACCGTAATTTGAATTTTATTGGTAAGCACCTCCTGCTAATTTACTGTTACTGTATACGTTAAATGCCAGACGAAACAAAAATGAATATTTTGTTACAAAAATGGTAATTAAAATTTTTAATCAAAGGACGTGTTCGCAGGTGCTGTTATAGCTTTTTGTTGTGTTGTTCGCCGGAATTCAGCAAGCAGCTACCGAAAATATAAAAACTGTTGCTGTCAATGTTCGGCCGCTACGAATTTTAATCACAACTTGTATGAAAAATTGCGTCGGCTGCACCGTAATGAATTGCGAGCTGACTTAACTGTAGTTAAAACAAAAAAACTGCCAAACGCGAGAATCTACACATGCCCAGCGTCGAAAATTAATTTAGTTTTATGTCCAATACGTATATGGATGTAGCGTTTCGCAGTGTCCATACGCGCGGAGCGCAGTTGTTACTTCCGAGTACACGTTTCAATTATCGAGTGTGCGGAGGGTTAGGTGACGTGCCGTCATGCGCGGCCATCTGGTGACATAACACGGCACTAGCGGTCCGTAAGACAACCCTTATGCTAATGCGACGGGAGAAGAGGCGGGCGACGCCGACGGTCGGGGAATTTATTCCGAACAAGAGGGAAACCGAAAAGAATTACCGGGAGCTATACGCGATTCGCTTTTATGCCGGCGAGAAATTTGCATTTTCAATTTTCCCCACTACACACGGAGAACGCGTCGGCCGATGTGAACGCGAGCTTTCGAAGCCTGCGGAATTCGTGTCAAAATAGTGAAATGTAAATTCGACTATTGTGAGTACAAACAGAACGGATGGAGGTGGAGGGCGAGTAACTTGGATAGAAGGTGAATTTTAGCAGAGTGTATGCATAAATGTATACCTTTGTATATACCTGCATACGAGGGGCTTAACGTTTAAATATTCATTGCAAAGAAACTAAAACCCAACGTAATACAGCAAGGTTGTATTTTTGGTTCCGTTTCATGAGTAATGGATATTGGAAGAAAGATGGTTTGAATATCTTAAAGCGGAGAATCGAGTGAATTACTGGAGGAAAAGTTTAGAATCATCCCATGCATAAAATAAAATATAAACTGGCTATTTTTGCTGAGAGTAGGGTACATTGGAATGGAGATATGATAAATAGCAATAAGGTTGTCACATTGATTAGATTGGGAAATAGTTCTTCACAGTTATTAAATGAAAACAAAAATATAAATGAACAATGTTGTAGAAATATTCTTGATAAACAATTAAACATAAGGTCAGTGGATCACACACTACCCTGCTCAATATTAAGCAAAAATCATCCAGCATGCTTTTTTGCCAGTGAATTTAACAACAATTGCAAAATAAATATATATAAAATTAGTACTGGCAGTTATTTGTAATGCATAATACAATAATAGCCGAACATACAAATGTTAAATTGTACTATACTATAGATTTATTTCCTCGATATTGTGGTATTTCTTATCTACAAACATATTTCTCTCCAAAAATTGGATATTACCCTAGCAGCACAAATCATCGGCTAATGATCGGCTTTATATAGCGCCGATATCCTGATGTTGGGTTGATATCAAAGATATTGTGCCGATATCGGCTTTCTACCAGTATACGATATCACTGCGATACAAAAGATCCATTATCGGTAAAATATCGGTTGATCGTTTGATGTTTCGGCTGAACATCGGCTGGAAACTCAAGACATATATTAGGGCGATATCATTAATAAACGCCGCTGCGATATTGATAGAAATGAGGTATATGGATTTGACTATTGTCATTTTTTTGACGATAGGAAGTCGGCTAATATCCTAAATCTATACGGACTGGTTGATTGAAATATAACCGCATTACAAGAGCGTTCAGTTATAAAATTTCAACGTTTGAGACATCAATTGTGAAATTAAAATTAATATCGACTATAAAACAGTTTTAGAAGGTGAAGCGATTGATAACTTAAGAATATGCAAATGCAATTTTCTAACTCCGTCGTGATTATAAAAATTGGCATCTAAACGCAATGTTTAGGGGAGTTAGATCTACGCGCAATATCTTACCACCACCACCTACCACAATCCATCATAGCGTTCCTTATTGCAGTGTGAGCATGACGACCAGGTGAAGTGGTTGCCATTATTTATTTTGTCGCTGCATTATAGTAAGCGTTGTGCACCTTACAAAATGGGTTAATGAAGCTTATAAAGGTAAGGAAATTTGTATGAATAATGTTTTATGTATGTATCAAGTATATAATTTAATTTAATGATTAGTACTCATTTATTGTGTAAATATGCAGCGTTAACAAAATGGAAGACGCTTGTAAATTTCTTATTTTACGTGAAAGCATTGTTTCTACAATATGTGTAGCGTAAAAAACGTTTCGCATTAATAGAATAAAATAAATGACAAGCGTACTTCAGACAAATTAAAGCTTTTATACGATGCTGAATATATACACTAAAGAAAAACACTTTTTTTTTTAGATACGTATGTGGTGCTTAATTGGGGGAAGTACGTTAAAGGAAGCATATATCTAATGATAAAACAAATCCTCTCGAAAAGAATTAATGTAAATTATTCATGAAAATAGAGACAATCTAAAGAAGCTTTTGATAAATTGGAAATATACATAGTATTTCTAGGTAATGTTACATGCATTATTATTTTATTTGTAACTCTATATCAAAACTGTTATTTTTATTTACAGAAGCAATTAGAGTCAAACAGCCGGATGGGACAGAGACGAATATCAATAGATAAGATGGGGGCAGAAAAGAAAGGAAGAAGAATATAACGTCTTTAGCGAACGAATTATTTAGACGACTGGATTTTTTTAGGTATTACTTAGAATTTTTGTTGTTATTGATTTGTTAAAAATGAAACCGTAACAAATGTTAAATTACTTTTCGTTTAAAATATGCACATATTGAGTTTGTTTTCGGTTTCATGTTTTCCTAGTTATTTTCAGTTTTTGTTTTTATTAATTATGTCGTTAAATATTTGTGTCAATTACTCATAAATAAACATATTAAGTATTTTTATATTAGTACTTTTTCTTGAAATTTATTGCTTTATTTCCTTTCTATTACATAAAGTCTTTCCTTCATTATGTATATTATTTTATGCGCATAATATTCTATTTTATCATGAATTATTATACACAGAAAATGGTGGCAAACAATTTGAAAAACATGAATGAAGTTATTTTTTAATGAAGTTAAATTGAAACTAACATTGTGATATTATCAAAGGTACATCCTTTTGTTTAACGGCTTTGATATTTCAGAAGACGTTGATAGTTTCTCATTTCTTTCTAAATTCTAACATTACAAAAAAATACTGTTTTTGCCTATAATTTTATGAACGTTTTTTGTGGAAGATCTTTATAAAACTCGCAAAAACCTTATTAGAATTGAATAATCACATATGGGGCTAATTTGACTCGAAATTATACTCTTTATAACCCTTTTCCGTTTCGGGAACTACTTTTGGGACAGCCTGTATAAATATCCACTATCGTGGATAGACAAACTACATACTTATATGTAGAAATTAGTCATCACGCCAATATCGGTGCGATATCCCAGGACGACTAAAACTTTATCGGCGGAGCATAGAAAACGTTGGGTAAGTATCAATCATGTATCGGTCTACTGATGATATTGTATCTAATTCTAATTGTATTGATATCGGATAGGTATTGGAGTTTCGATATCGGATAGATGTTGGAATTTCGATGTGGGATAAGTATTGGAATTTCGATATCGAACCAATATTGCAAAATGTTCACATTTTGTATCGGTATGATATCAGCGGCCGCTATAATTACGACATCAGTCAGCAATATCGGCGAAGCTTAGCCGATATCATGCCGATTCTTGTGCTGCTATGGTATGGTTATGATTGAGGAATATTAGTTATTTTATGTACAACGAAGCCTTCACCATCATTCACAGCAAATCGTTCGTATCATAATACGACTTCAAGCAGCGTATTTCTTTCATTATTCGAACGATAAATATTCGTCGTAAGTTATCGTACATCTACATGCATGAAGCGTTGGTCATGAAGTAAATCTTTCACATTATTTTCATGAAGCTATACGGGTAGTATATATTCTTTCGTATACTTGGCGACCAGTATTGTGTTTAATTTCGAATTTCCCAATAATTTTCTTGTTCCCTAACCAAGTCCGACATTTCATTCATTTTCAAATATTGTAACACATGTTTTGAAATAAAGAAAAGAGATGCTCATTGAAATAAAAGTCGGTACATTAATTTTAAATAGTATGACATGAGTGGCTATTCGAAACAGGAATTATTGTATTCTAGTACAGCGTTTCCCAAATACTAATAACTTATGGAGCCCCAAGTGAATAATAAAATAACAGGGATCCTAAGCACTTTGTCTATATCGCAGCTCTGATATAATGTAATTTCAGAATCAGAATATCTGGAGATAAAATTGCCAATAACATTTTTAACTGCTTTCATTACACAAATATTAGACATCAAACGAAATTAAATACTTTCTTACTAAGAATTTCATATTTAGAAAGCTACCACACATTTTAATGATGATAAGTCTTGGTATTTAGTGCGATAGCTGAAATTTAGTTTTTTTACTCAAAATTTCTTCATTACTGGGCCAGATCCTAGAGATATTTACACGAAAATCATCATGAACGTTGAGCCGATTTCTGTATTTATTGTTCATGAAACAGAGTGACCAGAGTGAGAATTGAACCCTGGAACTCACGACTGACAGTCAAGTGTACAAGCCACTAGACTATCAGTTTTCAACATTCCATTGCATGACAAATCAATAAGTTGATCTCCTCCTTCTTCAGTCAATTCTAAGTCTTCAATTTTGCAGGTTAATGAATTTCTAATCCAACTAGTTTTAGGATCTGTTGAGATGTACTGACAATTCAATTTTAACCTTTTCAAGTAATTTCTCACAACTGTATTTCAAAAACTGTTGTAGAGTTGGGGAGTTTGTCAACGAATTCTTTTCAACTCATTTGGCCCATACTTTAAAATTTTTGAAGATATCTCGGTACTTTTCTTCCAAACTCAAATTCAGTCATATTTGGGTGTTCAAAAATATCTGTTAAATAAACCCCTATGCAAAGCCAAGAAAAATCACCAAGCAAAATGCTAAAACTTTATTTCTAAAAGGAATATATGAATTTAAACAAATTAAGAATTTTGCCGTGAAATAGCCATCAACCTGGATTGAAGAGATCTCGATTTTATGAAATTTATTATTTTAACAAGTTCTTCAAAAGTATTTTTAAGTTTATTATATATATTATAATGTCAAAAAATATATAATGTCAAAAATATGCCTGTTTTTTGCTACCAAAGCCTCCCTATGAATGCAGAAATGAGTCCACTTAACATGTGATGCTACGGCCTTTGCCCGACCGAGTAGTCTCGTTTTATAGCCAGACATTGACTCGGTGCCGTCAATAGTAAGACCAACACATTTTTTTCCAACCAGTATTATGTTTAGATAAAAAAAAACTGATCAATGGCAATGAAAAAGTTCTCTAATGTTTGTATAAATTCACAGAAAAACAAAAAATCTTCATACAACTGAAATTCCGAAATAAATCAAACAAAAACGAGCATAATAGATTGGTTGGTTATGTTAGTGCTTTCATCTACCTGTAAAGCAAACAGATTGCTCAAACATAGCTTTAAAAACTAATTTTCCTGAATATTTTCTTCTCCAATTGTGTGTGCCTTGCAAAGGTTAGCAATAAGCTAAGAAACTTGGTGCGAAGGTAAGGTCGCATTTGCATTAATATTCGGGCTCGTTTGCTTCATAGCATTTCGAGATTTTTTAACTCGAGTAACTTAAGCTTAAGAAACTCTACTGATTTACGTTTACATTTAGGATGTTTTGTGTTCATGTGAGTATGAAACCTTCATTGGACAAAACTTGCAGACAAACAACATAGGCCTAGGCTTATCTTCAGGTTCAAAATGGGTAAAATCTAGCTGCAAGTATTCACTGTCTACTTGCTATTTTTTTTAATAAGAGCTCACTGTTATTGGCCCATTGTTAAAGTTAGAGCGAGAGTGTTAAAGTTTAAAAAGTTTGGAAGTGAAAACTTTGTTTGCAGGGTTAATGTCATCGGAAGACGAAGTCTTTTCCTTTCTGCATTTACACTTACGTCACTTATTGTCAAAAGATCCACCTTTTAACCAATGATTTTTTGTTCTTAAATCACGCACAAAATGCGCCAATACTCGAATGTCAACTATCAGTTCTCCACTGTTACTAGATGCATGCGCGTTTCCCCCTATTGTAGCCGATATGGGCTATCACGGTAATATGTCGATGAATTCTGGGTATTAGAGAATGTATTATTGTCGTTACGCTAATACCATTCATTATATCTATAATACGTGGTAATATCTATTTTTCTCCGTTTCATCACAAAAATAGTTGTTGTTTTTCGATTTAAAGGCATCATATCAAAATAAAAGCATGGCATGTACAGTCTAAAATTTTAGACAAAAAAGCTAAAACATGTTTCTTCTATACCCGTGTTCATACATAAAGAGAATCAAATGTGTAAATATCAGTTTTCGTTAACGCATTAACTGTGAAAAAAGCAATATCGTGAACCCAACGCTTATGTCTGTCAAGAAGTAGATAGTGAGAACATATGGAGCGTGACGTATACAGGGTTAGTAAAAAGTCCCGGAACGGTCGAATAACTTTGTTATTTGAAAATTATGATTTCTGAAAGTTGGTATGGGGGTATAGTTAATATAAATGCATTTTATGCAATACAGTTAATATTTTTTTCACTTCCGGTTTAATCGGCAATACGTTCAATTTTTTTTTTTTAAATGGAACGCCCAGAATTTTTTAACACTTTTGAATGCAAAATAAAAAATTATTCACAAGAAAACAGTTAAAAAATTAAAAAAGTGTCCTAATACAGAAAAATCAAGATACCTGTCTATTCAGGTTGCGATTACAATAATTGTTCAAAATGCTCTCCATTTACAATTTGACAAAAATGTAAACGGTCAGTAAAATTTCTTATTGAATTTTGTATTTGTTCTGGAGTGATGCGATTGGCTTCTTGAACTATTCTCTCTTCCAATTGTTCAAGATTATGGGGACGATTTTTGTACACTTGACATTCCATGTGACCCCAAAAGAAAAAATCTAATGGCGAGAGATCTGGCGAACGTGCTGGCCATTCGATTGCTCCTCTACGTCCGATCCAACGTCCCGGAAAAATTTCATTCAAATAATCGCGGACATTATGGGCAAAATGGGGGGGAGCTCCATCTTGTTGAAACCAAAAATGTGCATTAGGGTGATCACCTATGTTTGCGTTTGGAAAGAGGGCCGCAAGTGCTGGAACAACCTCATTTCGCAATAAATTTAAGTAGACGTTGCCAGTTAAATTTCCTCTTATAAAAAATGGTCCTATGATGTTGTTTCCAACAAGACCAGGCCAGACATTCACCTTTTGAGGACGCTGTGTATGGACTTTTTCAATCCAATGCGGATTTTCAATTGACCAGTAGCGACAATTATGTCTGTTCACAGTGCCGTTGAGACAAAACGTTGCCTCATCTGAAAAAATGATGTGATCTAAAACATTAGGCTGCTGCTCGATCAATTCCGTCATTGTTTCGCAAAATTGTAGTCTACGATCTGGATCATCTTCAGTTAACTCATGGACGGGATACATTTTATAGGCTTTCATTCTCGCTGATTTAAGAATCGTATGAGCAGATTTTTGAGAGATCTCATGAATTTTACCTAATTCTGTTGTGGACACGTGATGATTTTCTTCCACTGTAAGTAACACATTCAAACTAGTTTCTTCATCTGTTGCTGTTAATGGACGTCCCCTTCTAGGTAAATCCTTCACCTGACGAAAGACTTCAAACTTTTGAATTGTTTGGCATACCGTACTTTTACTAATGTGACGATCCGGATAAACAGTATTAAACAAAATACGAACCTCTTCAAAAGAACGTTGACGATCACCGTACCCACGCATCATTAATATCTCAATTCGCTCTGATTCAGTAAGTTTTTCTGCCATTTTCAAATGTGTCAATGTTTAAAATAAGTAAATTTATAGCGATGCAAAAGTTAAAACGCTTTTAAAATTGTCAAATGTGACGGCAAAAAGAATGCAAACACTAAACAACAACGTTTTTCAAAGGTACCTTGATTTTTCTGTATTAGGACACTTTTTTAATGTTTTAACTGTTTTCTTGTGAATAAAAATAAACATCTTAATACTTCCTGAACGTAGTTTTTTATTTTGCATTCAAAAGTGTTAAAAAAGTCTGGGCGTTCCATTTAAAAAAAAAGTTGGACGTATTGCCGATTAAACCGGAAGTGAAAAAAATATTAACTGTATTGCATAAAATGCATTTATATTAACTATACCCCCATACCAAATTTCAGAAATCATAATTTTCAAATAACAAAGTTATTCGACCGTTCCGGGACTTTTTACTAACCCTGTATATGAAAGAACGAAAGCAGGTCGTGTCGTGAAAGCAACTTTCAGAATAACTTCGCATCATTTATTGCTTTCGCACTGCAATATTCACGAATAGCTATACATGTGAATGAAAGCTATGCTTTTCCTAATACTAATACACTGGAGAGACGACAGATGTTAGATTTACAAAACGGTTTTGTTCAAACAACGTTATTGATCTAACCAAAACTATAGTTAATCTAACCAGAAGGATGTAGTGAAAGGAAGACTAACCAAAATTGGAGTTAATCCAACGCAATTATAATGTTATGTTTTCCTAAAGCTCCCCACTTCTCCAATCACGTGTCGTGATCTAAACATTATTACAGCAAAGTTTTCTACCAACAACGTAGCAAATACGTCAAATATATCGTAATTCACACGACCACAAAATCTTTATCTAATTACTGGGTAAACATCTTGTAGGATCTGTGATCATAAAAACGGCGACTCCCACCTAACCACGGTGAGTCTGATCTCTGCAAATCCGTGATATCAATAAAACCCTGTCGTATTAACTTAACATGCGATTAATCTCGCCATAAAAATTGTATCAAAAATGTTTCTGAAAGAGAGTAGGTATCAGAATCAAAAACGGAAAACTATTATCGAACTATTTCTACAACACGTTTCTAAATAAAAATATGATATTGTGGGTCGACGATAAGCCACTAAAGTTGCGTTTCTATATCAACGCTATTTAATTAAATTAAAACTTGATAAGCAACAGTCATTATCAGCCGACGCGCGTTTCGTCTTACCAAGGCTCATATATAAAGAAAATCGCATATACGTACCGAGGTGAAAAGAGTATGTATGGAAATTAAAGACGGATGACCCATTAAATTCATGAAGATATTAAGCTAAATTGTCAAACAATTTCTGCAATATGTTTCTAAATAAGAGAGCAACATTCGACGACTTTCTTTGTATAATGTAACATATTATCTAATAGCGCTGATGAGCCTTGGCAAGGCGAAACGCGTATCTACTAATGATGACTGGTGCTTATAAAATATTAAGAATGTGTTTGTCAACGTAACAGAACCTTTTGACACCTGTCGTTTTCTGGTTACGATATCTACTACTTTTGAGAATATATTATACAAGTGAGTATTTTGGAAAACTGCAATAATATTTGTGTTCATTCTTTATCACGATGGCTGTCACTAAGTATAACTATCGTTATGGCATTTGTTGTTCACAGAAAAATTATGATAAATTTTACTACATTGAAAATTCGTTAATTTTTTTTCTGGTTCAGATATTTGTGGTTAATATTTATTCTGTATTAACCCCCATACCCTTTCTCACTCTTGTTTAGTGTAAATTGAAGGTTACATATTCTCGTTAAAAAATAGCACATATAACTTCCAAGATGAAGAGTTTCCCTTTAAAGTAGATTGTAGGTTAGAAATACTAAGAAAGATTCTTTGGTATAAATTTAGTAAGATAAAAATAACTATCGGAATGTAATATCAGATAGACAAGAATTACACACAGTTGAAATTCCTACGAGGTGTAAACATTATTAAAGAAGAGAATAAACTTTAAATAAAACGGAAAATATTAGAAGGGGTAGGCAATTTTAAACCAATGCGTTTTCACTGCACTCTTATAAAATTCTCATATAGGTTGTCACAAATTTCTTTCTTACATTCTTGTGTAAAATATTCCAAAATTTTTTTGTGAACTGAAAATGAGACAAATGAGTAGATACTTGCATATGACTTTAGCAAAAATTAATTGTCCATTTGCTAAAACTTTACTGTAATTAGGCCGAGAGAAAGAAAATCGGCATTTATATTACACATATACGAGAGGTTATAAAAGGATTATTACCCGTGGTAGGCGAGGAATGATAACAGAAAAAAGATCCCAGCCAAGACGTCCGCTCTGCCGACGATGCCGGTCACCTGCAACAAAAAAAAAGAACACTTAACGACCATTCTGCTTTCCTGTACTTTGTGTAACTACACTCCGATATCGCAGCGAAAGTCGTCGGGCTAAGCACGTACTACCCGGCGGCGATCAAGTAATGAGATATCATCTGAGAACGAGTTGTACTGGAGTCGGTTTCTATTACGATTGCACTACAGATGTTTGTAATTACTCTCATAGCATTGAGAGGGCCTTGTCATTATTTTTGTTTGCATTATGTTCAATGTTTTCCTTGTTCTGTGCTGTTGAAAATATGAAAACCGGCATTAGAAGACGTTGAAATTGTGTATATTTGGAAAGAATACATTGAATATTTAAAATAACTTTCTTAGTGTTTTCAAACAATATCTAATAAGTTAATCTAATCATTTTTGAGGTTAAAATATTAGTTTTTAGGGTTTCTTTCTCAAACGTTGAGCACTTCCCTACTAAAATACCCATATTCTATATTTTTAAGTTTCACCAATACATCTAAATAATACGCAATATCTTGTTATAATTTGTAAATAATATGTGTGTTTAGTAAGTTTGATATTAATTTGTTTGAATATACTCTCATTCTTTATCTTTATAAAGTTATAAATAATAAATCCAGGACCGAAACTAAGATCTTCATAAAAAATATGTAAATATGTACCTTCAGGCTTAAAAACATGTACTAAATATTGTAACGACGGTTCTTTCGGTTTGGTACGGTGTAGAGATGCTTACTGCTTACTCTTTAATACCGTGCTCACTGGCTTTCGATTACTTACTTACTTTTAAAATGCTTATTACTTGTGCGGTGATCCCTGTAAGTCGAAAGAAGGGGTTCGCTCCAAACTTGTTCGACGGCGCTGGTCGTATGGTCCTACGTATTCAGGCCGTTACAATAAAGTTTCAACTCGAAAGTGGTAGCTATGAGTGTGAGTGCGTGGAAGTTTCAGGGTTCTAGTTTGAATTCCGCAACAGAACAGTGAAGGTGTATTATAAATCAAACATTTATTTCCATCGACTATATACAGCGAGGAAAAAGGGAAGTGTCAAACATGTATGTACATGTAACGGAATCTAAAGGCTTTAATTCTGATAACAACATGGTCCGTCAAAAAGTACGCGGACAGTTTTCACGGGTTCTGACCAGTTATACATCGGTAACGGCGCTAAATTTTGCTGAGCGGGATGACTGTAAATAAACCCCTGGGAGCGTGAGAAAGCTGTGCCACCGCAACGGCTAGAGCGGAGAAAACCGGTAAAATGCCTGTGTTACAGCAGAAAAGCTTTGCCAGCGCTAACAATCAGGCCGGGAATAATTGAAATAAGAAACTCCGCGTGTACCATAAAAGCTGTGCCAACACATCAACCAGAGCGGACTGGGAGAGACTTAGGAACTCGAAAACTCTCTATGCTTGTGCTAAGGGCGCGGTTTATATACACCCGTGGTTCGCCCACGCGATCGCGATGATGAAAATTGAGCGTGGGTGAATCAGACGCCGTCTGCGGGGACGACACTCGGGTCGTAAACGAAATTAAACAAATAAAAACTTAATGAAATAAAATAACATGCGGTAGCAACGCTACCGTGGATGGGAAAATCAATCAACATAAAGAGAATTAATCATTAATTCGAAATAAATTCAATTCTTGACACTAAAATAGATTTCTCCATGGAACGGCACGTTACGATATGTACTCTTAAATATTCTGAAACTTGTAACATAGCAATAGATTTCTTTTCCCGCCTTACTTTTAAAAGAAACATTTGTTTATTCTTAGAAACGTCGGCCAGAACAAGTTATAGCATGCGGTTTCTGCCCGAAAACCAAGCAGGGCATAGTTTTCTTGTTCCTCCTTGAGCTACTTCTCATGTTCTATTTGCTTTTCCAACACTATTCTTTCTACATTTGAATAGATTCGGCGTTTACTTGATATAAATCTATTTTAATTAATAGACAACAAATAATTGTGAGATTTACACTTTACTTTTAAAGGTGTTAAAATGTTTCGCCGTACAACGGCTTCGTCAGAAAATATATGCATATATAAACTGTTTATTGTATATATTTTCTGACGAAGCCGTTGTACGGCGAAACTGCTGTTATTTTAACATCTTTAACAATAAAGTGTAAATCTCACAATTATTTGTTGTCTATCAACTATTCTTTCTTCTTTATGTTTGTCTTCGTAAGGCAACGAGCATTGTGTGCTAATAGTATCTATTACTTGCCTGGAAACAGGTATGGCTTCAGGTTTATTATTGTAAAATTAAAGGTCATCAGAGATGAGGAGTACAGAATTGAAATTTTATTATACATTGAGGCTTTATTTTTGGTTAATGTTCGTCTTGACAAAGAAAAAACCTCGCAAAATTGCTGCTGCTTTACTGTTAGTTAGCCCGAAATAGCCATAATATGAAATTTATACACTAGCACATCAGAATATGTACTTTTATGTACACAAGTTAAAATGTGAACTTTTACATAAAGTATGTACTGAGTTGGAGCCGTATAAATCAAACCTCCACACTTGTAGTGTCAATCTAAAATTAAACGTTCAGTTCTAGCTGGCTACACCGAAGTAGTACACTTGTCAGTACAGCAGCCTCAGCCATGGGTGCTGTATTCGATGTTGTTCTCTCTACTGCTCTATTCGTACTATGTGATTTGCGTTAAATATGTTTCTAGGACTTTTATATAATTATCAAATTTCTAGTAAAATGAAGCAGCAAAGCGCTTTTTGTTTTCCTGACGGCAGCAGAAAACTTAAATCATAGGTTGAGAAAAGTTCGGCTAGTACCGAAGTGGATGTAACTGTAATTCCTTTTACAGGTGTAGAAACATCTTTATCGTTTAGCTTCAATCTTGAGGACGGAGTTATTCAGTGGAACACATTGCAGAGGGTCAGCCTAAGTTTCGATGACAAAACAATTTTCTTTTAATTTGCGAATAATTGCAAGGAAAATAAAACTCGGCCAGAACTGCTCGTTTGTACATCAGACAGAGGCGAAAGGTCGTAAAACATTATATGACTCTATTAGTGTTACAATTGAATCAACTGCTAAATTCAATTTTTCTTCTTATTGTTTGGTATAAATTCTATAAATGGTTCCAAATACAAATGTAAAATGAACAAATAGGCATAAATTTTTATATAAAAATATAAATTCTTCCTTTAATCTGCTAACAAACTTTGTATCAATTTTGCGGAATACTTCTCTCTCTAGATAAAAATAATAATAAATAAAACCATTAATAGGACAATGCTAAATAAAATAAAATGCACAGTGTATATAACAAATTGAATACGAAAATAAATCTGCTTAAATTAATATAAATCTTAGCCCATACTTAATACATGAAAACCAAATTAAAAAAAACTATCCAAGTACTATTTAAGAAAATAAAAATAAACATAGAAATGCAGGAAGTGAAGTAGCAAAAAAAAAATGATAACGAGAAGTAACGCAGTATTTACTTGTGTTTGAAAATAAATGGATCTTCATACAAGTTGTGAGCATTTCCAGCAAACGGAGCTCTTTTTAAGATATTAGTCTTACACTTAGGTAAAGCGAAAGTATTAATTTATCGAGTTGCACAAATGGGCACGTTAAAATTAATTTGCGATAACAAGTCAGGGGAGCCGATTAGAATGTTCACAATTTTAATTATAGAATTGGCACTGTTTTCCTCTCTGTATTGAGCTAGCGATACAAAATTCTGCTTTAATAAAAGTTCCTCGTAATCTACTTCTCGTGGGGGATAAACTCCATCCATTCTGTAAGATAGAAAAATCGCTTTTGTACCCTTTCTAACAAAAGTGGTTGATGGAGGTAGTAAGGATACCATACTACGCAGGCGTATAGCAGTCGCCACAAGTGATGGCGAGCGGTGGGAGTAGGTTCGCGCAGCAGTAGACGGGCACAACGGATTTACCATCGCCTCTGCATATAATTTCTCTATACCATTGGCGTGCAGGTTAATATTGAATAATGCAACGTTAATGTAATTAAAAATTTAATAAAATGGTTTTATTAGTAGGGGATATCTCCGGACAATATAAGTATTTTGTTTACTAATTACTACTATTTACAAGTGCCTACCTACTAATTTATTCCTGGAATATATGAACATATGTATATTCACAACAAAAAACAAAAATATTATGTTAATACTCTTCTATTATTCTGCGCACATCTAAACTTAAATCCCATATCTGTTAAAATTCTTCTTAACGATGTATCCGAACCCTTCCATTCTAATTCCCGTTCCATCTTCTGCCGTAGAGCCGATACGGTAACACGTCGTTCATCTGTTCGATGAAAGTCATATATCATATCCCGCACTATTCTTAATTGGTATTCTGGTAAACTACTGACACTTTTTTGCCTCGGTCTTTTCTTACCAGGACTTCTAAATTTTATTTCAGCGGGATTTGTCGCCCTATGTCCTTCCTGAACAATTCTTTCTATTGTTCGCACTGACACACCGGTTGCTTCAGACACTAACTGTTTTATTTCACTTACATTTGCCGATGTGCTTTTTCTTTTAAAAAAATAATTATATACATTAAAAACCACTTCGCGCGTTTGAGAGTGAATCACTTTATGCTCCCCTAACAGAGACATTTTGAGCCGCCACTGACAAATACTCAGAACGTATTATTGCAGCTAAGTGGGCGTGCACGCTTTTAAAAGCGTCTACAGCGCATCCCTACTCCTCGCCATCACTCGTGGCGACTGCTATACTCCAGTTTTGGTCTAACCAGGGCGGAAAATACTACAATTAACGTTCGTGTGTCCGCAAAATTCCTGCACGTGCGTATTAGCAATCTAAAGCTTTAGAAGCAGATTTGCAAATCTTCATGACGTGGTTGCAGAAGGTCAATTGCGAGTCAAAAAGCACTCTCAAGTCTTTTATTTGGGATAATATCGATATATGAATACGATTTATAACGTGCGGATATTTGATGACTTTCGCACACTTTTAACACGACACGATCGCGCACTTATTTATATTCAAACATATTTTTCTTTTGGTGCAAAGGGGGGCTGCATGAGGAGGAAAATAAGTATAATGACTGATAGCCAGGCTGCTATCAGGGCAGTCTCGAGCTCTGTAACTAGGTCAAAACTAGTTAGAGACTGCAAACAATCCCTCAATTCACTGGCACAGGATCACACGGTGTCGCTGATTTGGGTGCCGGGACATGAGGATATAAAGGGCAACATAATAGCCGACGAACTAGCCAAGGAGGGCTCTAAAAGATACTTTATAGGTCCAGAGTCCATATGTGGGATTACTAAGGATTCTGCTAAAAGGAAGATCTGGACCTGGCTGGACAAAGCAAGCACACATAAATGGAGGACGACTGAAGGTCAACTCCAAGCCAAAGCGCTAATAGGGGATGGGGATGCTAAGTTCTCTGATAACCTACTAAGACGCAGCAAGAAAGAAGTTAAAACCATTACTGGGCTGGTAACTGGACACTGTCCCCTGAAAAAGCATCTATGCAACACTGGGCGAGTAAGCAAACCGTGGTGCAGAAGATGTGAGCTACAGGTGGAATCGAGTTTACATGTAATCTGCACATGTGAGGAATTGAAAGTACTCCGGCAGAAACATTTCGGGAAGGATCTATTGGAGCCCTCGAAGGTTCTCAAGTTTCCACTGGGGAAGATATTGGGCTTTATAGAGAACACCAAGCTGCTCGAGTGGAAGTAAGAGATTTAATAGGGACGGTACAATGAGCACTTAGCTCAAGTGCCTGGACTAAAGGTGTCCACCCTAACGTTATGAATGAATGAAGGAATGAATTGGTGCACCAGTCGCTGATAGTGTCGATGTCCTTTTGGAGTGTTAAGCCATTGAATCAACCCGCACATAAATCTTCAAGTCATCAGCGTATGCAGCAACCTTACAGTCCACTCGTACTCGTTCAAGTATATATTAAATAATAAAGGACCAAGATTAGATCCTTGTGGAACGCCGAAAATGGCGTTGAACGGGTCCGATTTCAAACCATTATACGTATGTGCGGCAGCAAATTCTGTTATTTAAATATGATGCAATTAGCTTCGTTACACAATCACGGACACTGCCTAACGTGTGTAAACAAAAAGTAAATTCTGTTTCAATATCAGTAAGATACTATTAACATATTCTGTCAATTTCAAATTACTAACTCCAAAGATGCGTAATAAAAAAATTAATCATTCCTGTTTATTTAACAAGCAAATTTAAATAGTGTCACATGTCATCACGCTGATTTGTGCTAGGAAATTGGTAGGCAGATTGAGATACCATATAGTCGTCTGCGTTTTCATTTGGGTTGAACTCAAGATGATTTGACCTTGGACTATTTGACTTTAGGTATCGTCATGAATTCATCAACACAAATTCTAGTAGCATTCATTCCATTGATATTTACAAACACAAAAATTGATTTCCTGTCTTTCATCTGCTCTTTTGTTTATTACTCCCTGCTGTATTGCGATTTATACTTCTCTATTAAATGTAGCCGCGATCGTCGAGCTGACGTGAAAAATTACATTTATTCAGACGTTATCGTTCGATTTTAAACTTGCTTGTCAAATTTGTCTTCATTAGCGATAATCAACGGAAGTGTCATCGTTGTCTACCAATCTTCATTACGCGTTGATGGCGTCGATTAAGCGGATTTCATCTTAAACGAGACGGTCGATTTTGAAATTGCAGTATCTCGTTCTTTTTCTCCCTTATTCGGAACGCTTTTTTTAGTGGGGTGTGTTAATGAAAATTGATGTGATCCTTGAGGACGAATATTTAAAAATGTAAGCGTGTTTCATGAATAAATAAATGAAGGTTATTCGTTGTTTAGCTCTATAATAAGGGTACTACGCTGTGGTGGTGTGAAAAACCTAAGCATGGGTTTCATGTCACACAACAGACGGTATAAATAGACGATATAAACGTTGAATATCCCTTTATAATGCACAAAAAATAATTGAATACACGTTCAATCTTCGTTTATACCGAGTATAACAAACTATAAACAAAGTTGTGGCGTAGAATGCTGAAATATTATCAATATATTACACAGTATAAATAGAAATTGTACAAATTGAGGTATGTATGTAAACCTATAAATATAAATTTCGAAAGTCAAAGAACTTCTCAAGTAGTGTAGAGATCCCATCGTTGGATGTAGATTAGCAATTTTAAAAAATTGCTCTTCGCGGGATTTGAGTGATCGTCTTCTTTTATGAAAACGAAGGATTGAAAATTCTCATGATATCTCATTTTTGATTTATAAAAGCGATCGTCACGGTACTAGGCGTTAGCTGTTATTCAGAGAAACTAACTACACGTCTGATTCGAGGGTGAAAAAGTGAAAAATCCTGAGGGACGACGATCGCTTGAACACAGGAGTCATCGCTGTCTTGGGTTCGAGCCCATGCGGCAGTAACAGTTTGTTGAAGAAAGTATTGGAGGAATGAACGAACCAAGGGGCTTAGGGGCTGTGCGCAGACGTAATTATCGAAGCAAATTCTGGAGATGAACTCCAAGTGGGAATTAAAAAAGTTATTTCGCAATTTGAGAACTAGTACAATCATAATCATCTGGTCTAGAATACTAGAAAAGCTAATTTGGTTCGTTTTTGTGCAAACTATAGATATTTTAAACCTTTGAAAATACACTTCAACAACGTCTGATTAAAAACACAACCAGATGTTAAATATTTGGGTACTCATATCGACCTAGAATTAAGCTAGAATGACCATGTCGAACAGAACAGCAAGACAATTAGTAAAAATATATGCTTAGGTCTAAACTTGAAAAATACTGTAGGGAGCACTTACTCCAGGTTTATTTTACACCGTTATAAACTACTGAAAATTATAATAATGCATCATGGGGTAATGCTGCTAGTCACCGCTCCTATTGGAATGGACTAGTCGGCGTGAGACACTGTAAAATCCTTGGTTTTTATCCGGGCGACGAAAGACTCCGCAAGGCAGTCTCTATGAGCAGGGCCAGACTGAGACTTCTTACGGGAGTCCTAACCGGCCACTGTTCATTAAATAAGCATTTGCACCGAATGGGGCGAGTGGACTCTCCCCTGTGTAGAAACTGTGGGAGAGCAGAAGAAACTCCTGTGCACCTCCTTGCCGACTGCCCGGCAGTGGACAGGGAGAGACGGAGCTGTCTAGGGGTCGCTCGTTTGGACGAACCCAGTATAAGAAAATTAACTCTCGACCAACTTGCGGACTTGTTTGTTCGAGTACAACCTGGTCGAGAGGGTTAAGACATCATGGGGGCACAATAGGTCTTAAGGCCGAGCTGCCTCACGGGGTTAAACCTGCCCATGAAAGCAAAAAAAAAAAAAAAAAATGCCACTAATATCAACAGATTGTTCCTCCTGCAAGAAGGCACATTGCCAGTAATTTTTAATCTCAGTCCTACCGAGAGTTGCAGAGATGTTTTCATTAAATTTAACATCATGACACTATTTGGTTTATGTATTTACACTTGTATAAGATACGTTTTAAAAAATATAAATTTTACACGTATCAAAGGCTATCATAATTATTCAACGCGACCCGGCAACTTAATTAAACTCAACAAACATAGACTTACTACTTTTGAAAAATCACCTAGCTACGCTGCCAAAAAGTTTTACAATAATTTACCTGAACATATTAGAATTTAATCTACCCATTTACTTCTTGCAAAAGTTAAAAAATACTTATTGGAGATCAGTCCATATTCAGTGACTGAATTTATGAATGCTCGGTAGGATGTCATACTGCGATTTCTCGCTTCCGCTATGCATGTCTCATTTCAATGTTTTAAATTAATTTAATCATTTTGAACTGATTTGTCTCTTCAAACCTGACGGTTGCCATCTCAATTTAACCGTTGCCCGCGATTATGTATGTTTGCTGTTATTGTGTAGTGATTTCCTTTTCCTTTTTAAAGTACAAAACGTGATATATATTGCTACGAGACTTGTAGGCAAAATTTTCTAAATAACTGTTTAATTCTACTGAATACCATTCAGAGCCATCTGTGATACTCTTTACAAATTCAGAAATAAACCAAACCCCAATTTGCAGGTGGCCCTGGCTGTAGATCCTTCCCCCACTCTAGCGGTTTCTCTCCCCTCTAAACGAATAGGAGCATAACTCTCAATATACCAGTTAATATCAATGAATCTTTAATGCAATTATTTAGTTATTATTTTGTGACGTTTTTCTATACGTTATTTACGTTTAGTTACGTTTATTTACAGACGGTTTTTAGTTTATTTAACTTCGTATGATACTATCCAAAATGTGACAAAAAATGAGCTTTCTACATGTACTCTCAGGTGAGTAGGATCGTTTACTATATAAAAATCACAACAATAAAAATTAATATTATCCCAATTCAGACTAAGTACTTAAGTCTGTCGTTTTACAAACATAAGTAAAATTCAAATTTCCCACAAAAAATCCCACCAAACAAACTTTCACAATAAAACTTTCGAAACTTTTGAATGTTGCTCTTCAAACCTCCAGATTTGAATCAGAGACGATTTCAGACCATCAAATAACTGGTTACATCTTATATCTGTGCACCAAACATGAAGTACTACCATTCAAAGTAAGTAAATTAAACTATTTATGCTTTACGATTTCAAATTAATAAATAATGGAATTTCTCATAATTTCTTGATAAAATGTTTCGAAAGATACTAATACTACTCAAAAAACAAAAAAAAAACAGACAGTTTTGCATTTGTTTTCAACAAACTTAAGTCTATACGATCATGTATTGTCATTACAAAACCAATTTAAATAGTAAACAATTCTTCATAATTCATAGAAAATAACATAGCCAATATATATGTAAATATATTTGATTGTTCTGTATAAGTTTATATATACTTTATGTAGTTGTGTACTTTTTATTGATGAACAAGATGTCTTGTCCAATGGATCTACGTAGCAATATATATTTATCAATTTAAATATCTGAGCAACCGGATCAGATTGGGGGAGATCTGTGACAAGCGGAAATTCTTCCTAGGCTTCCAAACTGAGGAGAGATGCTGTAGCAGGGGAGTCGAGTGTATGATTAAACACAGTGTCTTCCGTGCCTCAGGGGGTAATCTCTTCGGTGTCATGTTGGAAACTCTATCAGGCCTTGGGGAATTTTTATTGCTTCTGCTTTTCATGAAAACATCAACAGTTAGCTAAGTATGTTAGAAAGCCGGGTCATCAAATCATCCATATCGCTACGAAATTTCTATTCCGTGTCATCTGGATGGCTTCCGTTGTCAGAGCTGGACTCTGTGACATCGATTGGTTCGACACTACGAAAGACTTCTTGAAGAGAGCCTGCGTGTACCTTAATTTTAATTTCGTAATAAAAGTAATATTTTTCCTTCCCGCCTATCAAATAATATGTCCAGCCTGGTGAATTCACTTGACGAATGACAGTAATTGCTCACGCGCCTTGAGTTTCAGTTTGGAATTCATTGCAAATATAGCAGACAAAACACCATATACACAACAGAATGTGCATTGCATAGCAATCGCTAAATATGTAAAACGTTTTGACGTTTCAAATTATATTTGTATAATTCGTAAGTTTTAAGCATTAAGTTAGCGCCTTCAACTCGTGTATTGAAGAATATACTATTTTTACATTTCTTGCTTGCTCTTTAACTAAATAATAAATATTCCTTCATTATTTTTGCAATACCTAGCGTTGAATGACATTTTTTTTAGAGTGAAACTTAATTTCTTCTAAAATAATTATGATGGTGTAACAAGTTTGCGCGTTTAGACAATATACTGTTCCCATGTGCAAATGTCCTTTTTATTTTGATCGTACCTGTAGATCATGTTTACTTCATTTTAACATATATTGTTGTTTATAAAAAAAAGAGTGAGAATTTCATTCTGGGTTAGCTCGCCATTTTTAAGTTCATTTCCTTCCTGAAATCGAGCTAGGTAAGGTTATCTTATTCAATTTTAAATGTTAATTTTTAATCTCAGGTAATCTGATTAATTATTTAAAATCTATTTCGTTTAATCACATCTTTATTTAAAATCTAATATCTTACATGTTATTTGTATAATATTTCAAGGGCACATGGTAACATTATATTTCGATTTTTAGGCTCAAAATTCAGATCAAAATTCAAGATTTAAAGATCCTTTCGTATCTGAGATAGATATAACCTAAAACGCATGCAGCAGTGCTAATTATGCGAATTAATTAATAACCACACACTATCCGGCTGATGAAGGCTATCCTTCGGACTGATCTATTATACTACTTATATGACATTGGACACTTATCGATAAGCTAGTCGAAGTAGCAGCCACCTTAGATCAAGGGGCAGCATTTTCCTGATCTTCATCGAAGTAATTGGTGATCGGATTACGTATCCTGCCATCTCGATACAGTCGACCATTTCATTGCACCAGAAGAACTTTCACCAAAAGTAGCCAATCGTGAGTTAGCAACAACTTATGTTTTAATTGAACTAAATATCTGTATTAAATTATAATTTAACTTCAATCTCATAATTCAGCACTATTTAATTATTTCTTGTTGTGTTACGATAAACAATACTAGTAGATAAATCTTGTTTATATTTGGTATTTACTGTTAGCTCAATTAAAGGGATAAAAGGAGGTAGGAAATTCAGTTTAAAGTAGTAAGGCCTCTGGTATTCCCCAAAAAATTTGAGTCGACTCCTTCCAAAAGTTACGGGTGAAATGTAATATTTTACTGGAATAATATATGATTAAACGATTCTTCGGTTATTTTGGGCATTATAACTGATTATTCAAACTTTTGGCGAGGATATTGTATTACTTATTGTACTATTATCATAAACTAAAATTAAATTAAAATCAAGGAAAGGAAATTGTTTTGTTATATTTACAAACATTTCTAATTAATTGAATAACATTCGTCAAAATGTTATTTATCTGTTTTTATTTATTGTGTAATCAACGGCAAACGCATACGCCTCCCTATAGAGTAAAATCCACGCCTAGCTAAACGAGAAGTGAGAAAAAGTAATGTATTTACGGAGCTCCCTCATTATCACCTTAATTTCTCTACGTTGAGTAATATATCCACATTAGAACTCATGCCCATTTAATATAAGCACTTTCCACAGAATTTTATTAATTACACAGTCTGAAGCGCTAATGTACTGACGCCTTCGCCTTGCCTCTTCCATCTCCAAAATTTGTCTGCTAACGCACCATTGTAAAGTTGATTAATGCCGAAGTTCACTGGCACTACGTAATAATACCCCTTTGTTACTGCCAGAACGCAACGCTTTGAGGAATTTCAAAAGGATTATGATGGGAGCTTCAACTTCACTATTGAAAATGTTTAAGATTTCTCAGGTGAGTTTTGCAATACGAATTTTCGCATGTGTGTCAATTATACAATGAATGCCTTTAAACGTACAATGTATGATATAAGTGATGACGTATCCTATCGCTTATGCGTCAATTGCTCTTTGTTATCGACGACAGACCTTCTTATATGCTTAAATACATGCAGGTTTGCTGGCAATGAAAGATTAGATTTTGCTATTTACCGAAAACCGACCCGTACTAAAATCACCATAATCAATTATTCCACTTTTCCTCATATCCATAAACTTTTTATTGTTTCTCTGTATACACTTGTCAACTTAGCACTTACCAAAGAATCTTTTGATAAAGAACTTACTACCATCAGACAGATTGCTGTTATTAACCAATTTGATGCTAACATTATTGACAAAAATAGATTAGATAGGTTAATTACGGCCTTGGCCAAAGGTATTAGGCACCCCTACAAACACCAGTATGACAAAAAGTACAATAAACAATGACAATTATTGTAAACTACATTTGAAACGGCCTCATAAAGTACCTACCACATTCAATATAAAAAAAAACTTTATCAGCTGGATTATAAAACATCTGGCACCTAAAAAGTGAAATATGTGCGTTTTTCAAACTTCGAACAGTCTTCGTTTGTTATTATTTGAGTGTAGACGCATTCTCCTGTGTTTGTATTACTTCAGCACAATTTTATTTTATTCAAAATGCTAAAATCCAGTTAGACTACATACAAAAAAAAACATGAAAAAAACCCAAGTTTTACATGAACAAGGAAGCCCTAAGTGGAAACATCCAAATTAGTAAAGTGTTCGCGGTGTGCCGTGCAAGCTGCACTCAGTAGGTTCAATGAGACCTGGGCGCACTTTAATAAACCGAAATCAGGAAGAAAACGAGTAACTTCTGATCGCCAGGATCTAAAACTTATCCGCGAATCACTTAGAAATCGCAGAAAAACTTCATCTGAGCTCGCTGCAGTTCTGTCGAAGGAGGCTGGAGAACCCGTTAGCGCCGCACCGCGAGAAGACTTGTTGAAGCGGGCTTAAGGGATTGTAAAGCCAGAAAGAAGCCGTGGCTCATGGACAACAACAAAAGAAAATGCTTACAGTGGGCTCTACGACACCAAAACTTTACGGAAATTGGGAAAATGTGGTGTGGTCACATGCACCAAACTTTAAGGTAAGCTTTTACTTAAAATAAATTATTATTAGATACAGCGATTGATCTTATTTGCTTCTACCATTTTTTAATTATTAACCAATTTTAAACAAATCGTTTTTGATGTCTTCACAGGTATTTGAACCACCAAGTATTTCTGTTTATTTATTTATTTAGATACACATATACATAATGTATGTTGTGAATGTATATATCTGTAGCGTTGCTGCTCCTCCATCCCTCATCCTCGCCTCGGGAACTACTGTCTCGGGCTAACGGTGTTGAGGGCCTCCTTCTTTCTTCAAGTCGTGGTTTAGGTTTTAACTATTAGTTTTTCTTCCTCAGAATCTGTTTTATTTCACTTTTAAATTTGTGGTACGGTAATTCTTTTATGTTTTTCGGTAATTTGTTGTACATTTTTATTGTTGTTGTATTTAGTGTTTCACTGTAGTTGTGGTGTTTATATATTTCGGATCTCAAGTGCGATACTCTGCGAGTTTTGTAGTCATGTATTTCTCTATTCATTTGTAATTTTATGTTAGTTTTAATTTCCTTATTTCTAATTTTGTGTAGAAATAATATGTTATTGAGGGTTATTATTCCTTGTATGTTTAGTTCTTTTGTTTTTTCATAAACATGTGTTGTTGGAGTTCTATAGTGTAACTTGTATATTATTTTTAGAGCTTTGTTTTGTTGTCGTTGTATTTTGGATAGATTTTTTGTTGTCGTGTTTCCCCAAATGTTTATTAGGTAGCTATTTTTTGCAGCGAATAGGGCGTGGTATAGTGGTTTTTTAAGGGAAGTAGGTATTATATATTTAATTTTATTTAAAGCCGCAATTGTTCTTGCATTTTGTTCAATTAGTTTCTGTATATGTCTATCCCATTTCATGGTATTTTCTAATTGTAATCCTAAATATGTTGTTTCATTCACTTCCTTTAATTTCTGATTGTTTATTTGTATATTTATTTCTTGCTTTTCCTTTTTTTTACTATATATCATATATTCAGTTTTTGTTTCATTTATAGTTAGTAAATTATTAAAACACCATTCCTCCAAAATTTTGATATCTTCTTTAATTTTTGTTTCCATTGTTTTTGTACAGTGTCCGGAATAAAGTATACAGGTGTCGTCTGCATAAGCGTATAGTTTTCCATGGAATGGTTGCTCGAATAGATCATTTACGTATAATATGTAGAGAATTGGTGGCAGATTTCCCCCTTGTGGTATTCCGTATTCTGCAGTCATAGGTTCACTCATAGTGTTATTTACTTTTGTCCTTTGTTTTCTGTTGGTGATATAAGTTTTTATTAAGTTTAATTGTTTTCCCTCAAATCCGTAATATTGGAGTTTTTCAATTAATTTCTCTTTTGACACAGTATCGAATGCCTTCTTCATATCAATATATATAACTATTACTGTTTTTCTTTGACCTAGTTCATTTTGGATAGTGTTTGTTAGGTCGCATGCCGCTGACATTGTACTTGATTTTGGCTGAAACGCTGACTTTTGTGAGGCGTCAAGTCGGTGAAGAATACCACCCCGATTGTGTGGTATCCACTGTTACACCCCTACGTGTGTAGCATAATGGTCTGAGCATGCATGGCTGCTGCTGGCGTCGGCGAAATGTTTGCTTGTGAAGGTCGTATGAACAGCGAAAAGTACATTCACGTGTTAGTGTCTGTGCTACGGTCTTCATTGACACGCATGTTCGGGGATGGGGTTAAATTCCAACAAGACAAATCAGCGACCACAATGCGTTAGTTTCGTGACAACAACATTGCCTTGTTGGACTGGCCTGCTCAGTCCCCAGACCTGAATCCCATTAAACATCTTTGGGGTATTCTAAAGCGCAGGAAGAGTGTGCATAACTTGTTGCAGCATACCTGAAAGAATTGCTGCGGTCATAAAAGCAAAGGGTGGCCCTACAAAATATTGATTAAACTATTCAAATATACGAATAAACAGGTTTAAAAAACAAAAACAGTTTATAATTTGTCTCTACACAGGTTAAACTAAATAATTATAGTGTGCCTAATACTTTTAGCAAAGGCTGTATATTATTTAGATAATATTAGCTTCTCCACTGACAAGCTCAAACATTACATTTCTCCACGCTTTGTAGATCCTGTTCCTTCAAAAATTTTTATTTCACTTAGACCCATAGTTTTTCAAACATTACACCTTTTGCGTATTTTGTTATTAAACGATAAGGATATATTGAATCGTTTAAGTAAAAAAGGAGTTTACAAATTGGTTTGCGATTCTTGTGGAAGCACTTATGTTAGCAGAACCTACGACATTTTCATACTTGAATCAAAGAACATCTCAGACGTTTATACCACACTCAAGTGGTCTCTGGCACTTTGCCTACCATTTGAAAGAAAACCATCACCAATTTGATATTACCAAAAATTATATACATACATGTTACATAGAGCTCATAAAGGCAATTTTTTAACAATTTGGAATCTTTACAAATGTTGCGCGAAGAGATTTTTAACAATGAATTGTTTTTTAACGCCCAGTTGAACTTTGACGCTACTCCTATTTACGAAATTTTATTCCATTAAGTTCTGTCATGTACAGTTACTTTTGTATCCAGAAAAATTCTATCGTAATCCAAGAATTAGAAAATACTACAAGATTGGACTCAATTTGCCATTCTATACCTATCGTGTTTTACATATTTTTTTTCTAACTGAAAAGGATTTAATACGTGTGGAAACGTTTTGCAACTTATAAAATACTTTATAATTTAAGTTCAAGCAAAAAAAATTCCACAAAGTCAAATTATTAACTAATGCGTTCTGTTCCTGTTCTATCAAACGGAAACCATCTGCAAGCATTTCATCCTAAAATACCGTCATAATTTATAATGGGATCTCGGCTTCTACTGGCTCAAATAACGGTTATATTCGTATTAAGGGTTTCGAATGCCTACTGTACCGTTGAACCGTAATTGGCAGAATGTTGTTTTTCGACGAGAAAATGTTTGTTAGTTTGTTACGTCTGACGATACGCCAAAGGTATTGTGTGGGCGGTACAGTGAGAGATTTCTTGTATAGCTTCTGCAAAGGATCAGAAAAATGGTTCAATAAGCTGGCTCTTGGGAGCGACTGGCCCGGGAAAACCGATTACAGGGAGGCTTACAGGAAAAGAGTATAGAAATGTTTCTGAAGATATTTTCCTACCCAACGCTCGTTTTTTGTATTTCTTGATAACCCTCTTTACTTTGTGTAAAACAAATCCCTTAAATACATCTCAAGACTTCTTCGCAATTGTTTTGGCAGCAACACAAACGCTATTTTAATTACTATAATCGCCCGATTGAATGTTATCGGAAATTTGTGGTAATAAATTTAACAGAAAGTGTTTGTGCAACCGATGTAGCACTTAGTTTTAAAACTTCATTGGTACCATACAGATTGAGAGAATACTCAAAAATAATAGATGCTACAACAAAATGTTAGTATTTTATCTTCGGATATTATTTGCTTTTGTATAGAATCTATTCAAATTTATTGAATTGCTTGATTGTGTTATTTATATACCGGGTGCGGCAGTATATATATGTATATAGCATATCAATGCGCATTTTATAAAATTATTTAAAAATATACAGGGTGTTACAAATTTACGGAGCTACTTCCAACTTTTTTATTTTAAATGGATTGCTATATTTTTGAATAACATTTTGATGCCGCCTGAGACACCTTTGCAGTGATATATGGTGATGTGCAGTTCCGACAGTTAGTTTAGGCTATATTGGAAATTTTGTCAACATTTTGACATTTGCAACTTCTCGAGATTTTAGGTTTTATCCTAAAAATGGTTGTGGTGTCATGTATTATTCTTTTGTTATGATTTGGGGGCTAACACTTTATATGTTTCAAGGTGGTGTAACATAAAAATATACATTGCTACGAATTTTGTATACGATATTTTAATTTTTAAATTATGTTTTATAAAGTAAATAACTGTTTATTTTTACTGAACACAATCAATTATTTATTTAAAAAATCAGTAATAATATCATAAATTTCAACTTAAGAAATTATTTGTGATACATATGTTTATCTATGGTAGTGATTTGTTACTTAATTCTAGTGCATTTTTATTAAATGTTATTAATTTATTAAGTCAAAAGTAAATTATTATATACATACATAGCAAGTTATTGTTACCCAATATCAATGCCACATTGAACATATATAGGAAAAACATTAACCAATATTACTATATCCACATTATTGAATTAGAATTAGGCTCTTTAATAATCCGGCTATATTTTTCTACAGTTTCTTCATTTATAATTACTTCAGGTACAAGATAGTCTACCTCCCATTGACAATTTTGATTTGTTTTCTTGAAATATCTTACATCCTCTACCTGTACGTCTTGGGGGACATATCTTCTAAATGCATTTATAATAGTTGTTCGATCTGCAGAATAGCAACCAACTCTTTGTGGTAACCAATCTAAAACATCAACATGTGCTTCCAATGATATTCATTAAAAATATTAATGATTACCATTCTGTATGTTGGGATAAACAATATTAGCCACGTACAATCCATTATTTGATCACTATAAAAGGAAACAGAAATTTCTTATACTGTGAATTATAAAATATTGAGAATAACTGACTGTCATGACTGGTTGGACCTCAATGTAATTCCAGCAAGTGCCACCTATCTCTAGGATGAACAATTGATGAACTATAAAATAGATTTCTATAATTTAAGCATACACTTTTCTCTTTTTCTTTTTCATCATTTGATAACAAATTATGTAATTAAACATGACATTTATTTTATCTATTCCGCAAACTTCATTTATTATACAAAAAATTTGTGGTACAAACTATATTTGTATCTTTAATACATTTATGATTACTTAGGCTTAAAGTTATAAATTTTAGAAATATTTATACTTATTCAAAATTGATAAATTTTATTCATTATTAAAAATATGCTTCAGAACTCTTTTAGAACTTTATTAATGTTATTTTATTTTCAAAATTATTTGTTCAAAAAATGTATGTATGTTCAAATTAATATTTTTATTGTATTTGTGTTGTAACACTAGAACTTGCCAGATAATCCAGCAAAAATCTAAGTGATGGTCCGGCCGCTCGTGAACCATGAGCAAGGGCGCATTTTTATGCATTTTCAAGAGAATTACTGAGGTATAATGAAAACAGTTTTTCAAATGAAGTACAAACCTTCTATAGATGTTCTCAGGTGAATAGATTCATTTACTATATAAGAACCAGTATTATAAAGATTTCTATTATCTCAATTCAGACTAAGAACTTAAATCTGTCGATTTATAAATATAAGTAAAATTTGAATTGTCTGCCGTAATTCCCATCATAATGAAATTTCATAAGTAAATGCGCTAACTCAACGAACATGCAAAACTAATAACAAATACGTATATGAAACCCACAGAATCATGACCAGCCTCACATATACAAAATTATTGGTATTATTATGAAGGTAATTTTATAAGGAATTAGTTGATATTATCGAAAATATAGCTTCAATTTAAAAAAATCGAAAAAAAGAAGCGTTTGAATAACGATAGATGTGGCACGACATATTTAACATCCTGTATATACATTTACGTTACACCATGCACCACCTTGAAACATATAAAGTGTTAGTGCCCAAATTCATAACAAAAAAATAACACGCGACACTACAACGGTGTTTAGGGTAAAACCTAAAATCCCAAAATTCGCATCTATCGAAATTTGCAATATCGTTTAAACTAACTGTCGGAAGTACATATTACTGTTTCAGGCGGCTATCATAATATAATTAAAAATATAACAATCCATTTAAAATAAAAAAGTTGAAAGTAGCACCGTAAATTTGTAACATCTTGTATATTTGTAACTAATTTTACAAAATGCGCATTGATATACTATATACATACAGGAAATCTCTCTTCCCTATCTTTAATAGTTTTCGTAAATTCCGCCGACACAGTAACCAGTACCACCCGGTGTACACTTTTTTCATGTTTTTAGTTTTTAATCTTTTACCTTGATGAATATACCAAAATAATTTAATTAAATATCAGCTTCATCCACCCCTTGCTGTGAGTTATCAGCGTTAACATTTTTGTGTATTAATTACAAGCACGGTTACATCTTTTCCGCGTAGTTTAGTGGCGTCACCATTTTATAAATAAGAAATTGGAATAAAAGATCTCGGAAAGAGGTCTAGCTTATTTGATTCGCAATATAGATATACATTTCTCATTTGTAAGTTAATTTAAAGTTACTTCTCATTTTTTTCGTAGCGCGATCATATTACGAAACCTTCTCTTCCGTAGGTGAGATACGGGACCTGAATATTCGAACGAATCGTAATCGTCGCGGTTCGTCGTTTACTTCGCCTTGCTTCTACCTATCTTCATTTCCAATATCGGCTTTATCACCTTTCGTCGAAGTTGAATTGCCAAACTTTCCCGAGTATGAAATTATCTCCAGATATATCAGCTCGTGAAGGAAAATAGTGTTCCACGTATTAATTCCCATTTGGCAAGAAAGATGATGCTGTGAATTTGACGGACACTACAGGAGATTTTTTGATTTGTGTGGCGTTTTTTTTTTTTTAAAAACATTGTGGATAATTTTACGCTAAAAATCATAGTTCTAGTAAGTGAATGTTAACTCTTCTTGCATATGATTACTTGCTTTTTTCTTATATTTTATTATATTACTATTTTCATGGTTAGCACTCTCAGAGTCTTATAAAACCAATCAGTGAATCAGAAGTTTCTATAATTTTGGGAGATTATCTTGAATAGAAACAGTTCTGTTATAAACTAGGAAAATAGGTAACGGAACCAATAATTTTAAAATTTACAACACGTTAAGCTGTATAGAGTTTATTATACATTAAACAAGGGTATACTAAATAAGAAAGAGGTATACTGACCGTCTATCACATACGGGTGTGGGTGTTGCATACTAACGAAGTAAGCTAAGAGTAAAATTGGACCAGCAGAAATAAAGTATTTGACAAAGGTTAGGGCAGTAACGAAATTGGACGGAATTAGATACAAAGATATACGTTCATAATTAAACATGAAGTCATATATGGAAAGACGGCAACTTGGATGACGGAGTCATCTTGAGAGGATGAATAATTCTTTGCAAGTAAAAAGAATATGCGAGTCCCAGATATTAGGGAAGAGAAGAAGAGGTAGGCCGAAACAAACGTGAAACAACCAGGTGGGTAAAATTTTGAGGAAGAAAGGTGCAGAATGGAGGGACGCCATAGTTTTTGGCACAGAACAGGAAGGACTGGAAAAAGTTTGTTAAGAACTAGTGAAAGTTTGGAATATTGCTCCTTACACTCTAGGGTAGAAAGGGAACGATTATATATAAATCAAAAAGCAAAAGAAATAATAGAATGCAGAAGAGAGCTACAAAATAATTGTTGGTTTGACCAAGAATGTTGGAGGAAATTCATATAAATAAAAGAAAAATTACTAAATTATGAAGAAAAACAACAGTATTGAATTGAGAAAGAAATTGAAAAAAATACAGAAGGCTACTACAATAACAATAGTAAAAGATTGTGCAAAAATATGCCGAGAAAAAGCAAAAAAGCACTAGCTAATAATATTAAGGAATGAAATTTGAAGAAACATTTGAAAGAAATATATGGATGTGAAGAAGAACACATAGAGGAAGATTAGGAAGAGAAGGGGCAATAAAGCGGGAATCTACATATATTGCCATGAAGCAATTGAAGAAGTGGCAATACTTGTTTGGAATTAATAAAAGAAGGAAGGAATGATTAGGTACAAAAAACCTTTAATTTAATTTGATTTAATTTAATAAGAGGCATATGAAAAGAGGAGAGAACGGAAAACAGGGTTTATAATCCCAAAAACAAAGAAAGGGGATGTGAATAATCAAATCGTCGATTCTATGCATATTACAAGACAAATTCTCTAATAAGCTAATGAATACATCTTAGGTACATATGTATACATTGTTTATTGATTTTAAACGTACATTTGATGAAGTTTACAACAGTGGTGAATTAATGAAGGATATAAAAGTGGAAAAAATACCATTGAAAATCAGGAAAATGATAAAAGTAACAATGGAACAATCTAATACAAATACAAGTTAAAAAGGGAGTCAGACAGGAAAATGCTTTGTCAAAGCTACTGTTCACAGTGTCATTGGATACAATCACTAAGAAAGCGGAAGGAGTGGGAAAAATTTACAAGAATATGAGAAATAATAGCCATACGCGCACCATGCAGTCAGTAGTTACTGCGAAATGTATTGCAGTAGGGACGATAGAAATTGACATATTGTATATGAGGAACTGCTTTTCGGTTCTCGGGTTCTCTGCCGTGTAGAACACTTCACTTCTTCAGTGAAGTAAGTCACTTCACTTCTGAAGAAGATCACGACAAGATGATCGAAACGTCAAGCAATTCAAACACGGCAGAAAACCCGAGAAATGAAGAGCAGCCAGCAACGACGGCCCTGAAAGCCTAAAGACTACTTTGTATATGAGGGAATTACAAATATAAAGAAGTGGAAACATTTGCAATTTGGGAGAACATGCAAATAGAAAAAACAAAAACCAAGAATTATAAGAAAGGATACAAAATGGATATAGAAAGATTTTACATTAAAATAAAAGCTAAGTAATAAAGCTGAAGTTAAAAAAAAATAAACACGCTCGGAATAACATATACCATTGAAACGATGACAAGGACTGTAAAGTATGAAGAAGCGTTTAATAATATAGTAATAAAAACTGAATAGCCAGGAAAATTACAAAATGGAGGCCAGAATCTAGCAGACCGAAAGAAAAAATATATGGAAGAAGAAGATAAAGTGGAAGGTAGTATTTTATGCTTGAAAGTCATCATCAGCAAAAGAAAAAAATAAATAGCAGAAAGGAACGAACGAAAATTATTGATAAAAACACCAAATACTGCGAAAAAATAAAAATAAAAGTCCTTTCTTTTAGTGGATGATGTGAGTTCTAGTCAACAGAACAGCTACAATTTCAGAAGAAATATATTAGTTTAAATATAGCAGTATTTAAATTGATATCATACCAAACGAGTGCTTCACCTCTGCGCTCGTTCTTCCTACTTAGCACCTGCTCATATGACGTAATGATTCTGTACCTAAGGATTTGTGATTCAAGCACTACTAAGAAAACTCTTCAATGAGCCATGTCTATAAAGGATTTGCTCCAGAATAAAATGTGTGACAGTTTCAGCTTTACTATTTCTTAAGGTTTTAACTCTCGTCCAAACCCTAGTGTAGCCTGTGGTTACACCATAAAGGTTTTCACTTTACTAAATCTACGGGATGGTCTCAGCACGTCGATGGCTATTCCGAACAACGTGCTGCCTGTTATTGGATTAAAAATATCAGCAGGTTTAATATTTTTGAACCCTTTTCTTGATAATCTTAACAATCTTGACAGCCCCACACATATTTATTAAGGCATCTAATCATGCCATTCATCTCAAAGATAGCGTTCCCTTATTTTATTTAATGTTCTAGCAAAACCAAAGGTCACCTTGGTTAACCAGAGTTATTTGTTATGATGAAGGTAAAAGATTTCTGACTTGTACTCGTTAGGGATGATCAAAAGTTTCACAGTGGCCTTTTTTTTTATCGTATGCCATTTACAATAGCAATATTCTTAGCATTGCGTTGAAGCGATGGTACAACTTATGTTATTATTTTATCTTCTTTTTACTTTTTTATGATTTTTCATTGCAATGCATCTGTAGAGATGAATGTTCCCACCATAATGGTATTTTCTTTTTCCTTACATATATGATAAAGCGTCGGAATCCTTGCTTAGTGACCGCTTGGTACGACACTCACAATTAGAATAATTATATTCCAAAAGTTTTAAGAACCACCTTATTAGGCTACTACATAATTTTTAATAAATTATGCTAACACAAGCTGTGGTGACATGTTACTATTATAAAAGGTTAAAGTTCCTACAAAGTAGGTCGAAGAGAACCTATGAACTGTATTTTCTTGAGATTCTTACTAATAATATTTTATATAGGAGATTGTAGATACTTGCTAATTGCACCACAAATTTCACTAGAATCCTTTCAAATAGTCTTTGAAGAGGATTTGTAAATATTGAAAGAAAATCACCATTTCTGGTTAAAGTTCCTTGTCATATTAAATAAAAGAACAGTAACTAGTTCTGACAAGATCATTAAAAACTAGTAATGGTTATACTTTTGTATTTAGTACTAGTATTTTTGATTTAGATTCGAGCAAGCTTATGCTGATTTTAGTATCACATGCTAAGTTACTGTTCTAATTTTCTTAAACATGTCTTACTCAACTGTTCTTTTTTTCTCGCATTTGCAATGTAATCGGAACCCAAAACACTACTTCTTTGGTGGATGAATCTACTCTATGCGATCGATACAAGATACCCATTTCTTTAAATCCTTATTTACAGGATAATAAGATTAAATTAATGCAGGTACATTTTAATATGTAAAAGCAATTTATATTAGACGTGCTATTTTGCACAGAGTACATATTAGTTGGTACTCGTGCTGGATAAGGTAGTTGAAATTGGTTTCACTCAATGTTCACTGAAGATATTGGAAATTTCACTTGAACACTAACATTTAATTAAACGCAAACGCTAATGTATGTATTTGCTATTTGTAGACGCATTAATGTTATTATTTGGGAATACTACATTTTGCATGCGAAATAAAACGAATTCCTCTGGGGAAATAATATAATACGTAGCAGCTAAGAAAATTCGATGAGCTTGCTAGGGCTGCATTTACCGCATAGCTTTAACAGAGACCGTTTATGGTTATGAAACGTAATCCGGTTTATTTTGCTCGTGCAAGCAATTGGAATCTATTAGCGGTAGAATGGCATACAATGCAAGCGAGCGGTTAGATGATAAGGAAATTGTTGGTAAAGTGCTATTTGGAAAATTATGTGAATTATAAAATAAAATTTCAAATACTATCTATAAATTATTGAATACATGTAGGATTGGCGCCAAACCTTTATTAACTAAAAGAAAAGGATTAGGAGAAGAAGAGGGGTTGCACGTTTATACGGTGCAAGCAGCGTTCAACCAGATATGTTGATGTAAAGATATTGCACGCTAAGTAAAGATGTTCAGAATAATATAGAAACACACCTGAGACAAACACTTTGGATTCATCTGTTGCAATATTTTTAAACAGGAAACCATGAAATAGATTGAGCAATTAATCTTACGATATTTGAATCAGTGATCCCTTGACTGATAGCCAAGCGTGCAAGACACTAGACTATCAGTCTGGGTGAAATTAGGTTATTTAAAGAAAATAATGTAGTTACAGAAAATCTAAAAGAGTGGAACTTACAAAGTGGACTGAAAGAAGAACTATTAAGAAGTTAAGTAACTACAGCTAGTTAATAATAAGCAGTTCGAAGAAAGAAGTTGCATATATATTGCTACGAAACTTAGAAGGTAATTCTTTATAATTTTTATTAAATTTTTAAATTAATTCAACGCTATTTTATTCTCCTTTCATACAGTCAGCGTCATCTATTAAATATATTAAATATCATTTTACTCTACAGATATGCTACACCTAATTTGTAAGATGACACTACAGTACACAGGTACACTAAATTTACCCCTCCACAGTGTTTTGGGTACACCGCAAACCAATCGGATAATCTTATTATTTTCAGTCAACCTCGCTACGTGGTGAGGTCATGTCTCACCACTGAGCCTCTGATTATTAACTTTATATACCTGATATACACTTAAATATCTTTACTGTGACTGTACTAGTTATTCGTTCGTGATGTTCTTATACTACAGTGAATAAAAGCAATGTTATATTAGTAAAATTTATTTATTTCGAGTTAAATAAATGTGATGAACATGTGACACTTCAACTTGCCAAATAGTCAGCAAAAATGAAGAAAGAGTCCGGCCGCTCATAATCCGGAGGCAGGGTCGTGGATCTTATATTTCTTTTCTTAAAAAGATTAAAAAAGGGCGCCAGCTGTGGCGAGCAGCGAGGTAGCCAGGTTTCAGCAACAAAAAACAACAACAGCAAGATTAATTTCAAATAACAATTTAATAAATAAGAAAATATGTATATAGATATCAATATTAACAGCAATAATTAATAATAATAATAATTGTAATAATTACACAAGTATGATAAATGGAAATATAAAATTAGAACATTTGAACAGTTGGCTCAGTAGTTTTCGTTAGATCTAAATGATTTAATTTGCAAGTGACACAAAACGGTGACAACTTGTCTATGTTCATAACATAACCCGTATAAATATAATATTGAAGTAAATAAATTGATTTAGTATTGCAAATAATGTCACAAGGCAATGTGATCCTAGTTATCATCCAGATTCGCAATAACAGCTGTCATTTTGATCAAAATGATTTACAGAAGGTGGTGAAGTAAATACATAAACCAATAGGTTATATAAATACACATATAAAGTACGGGCTACAAAGTTAGCAAAATTATAATTACAGCTGAGCCACAATAAAGTATTGCTGATTAGCGATGAAGTTTCTAAGGTAAGTTTCTAATATAAATATTTAAGTACATTGTTTAAATTAAACGGTATTATTATTAGGAATGTTCACAGCAATGATGCAATATTTTAATAAAAAATAATTAAATTTAAATAACGAAGCAAACTTGTTATAACATAATCGACGAACAACAGTAAATAAACTCGGGTATCCTGCGATTTGACTTTCCGAATAGATGGCAATGATCCTACCTTATAACTGTGCCCAACCGGACGCTTCCCGATAGGTACTTCAAAATGCAGATAAACTACCGTCCACAGGTCAGCGAAGAATTGTACCGGTTTCTCAGGAGAGACGGAGGAACACTCCCTGGACTCCGATATATGAGCACTTCCTTCGGATAGTTTAGTAGGTCGGTAATTCCGCTCACAGAATTCCAATTAATAGCCAATAATTCCCATAATCATCAAGCAGGTTACACAGGTATACCCTCAAAGTGGAGACCCAATCAAAACAGTATAATAAAGTAAGAAGAAAAGCCTACAATTGGAAATCAGTATTACCATGTGCTCTACATAAAAAATTTAATGTGACCATATCAAAGAAATAACGAATCAAAGTAATACAAGCTATATTATTTTAAGTTATAAATAGTTAACTAAATAATTAAGATATGAAATGTAAAAAGTAATAAAGAAATTAAATTGTTGAAACATTACCTAGGTGTTTTAAGCTTAGCTCCCTAGCGTGGCAGAATCGAGAAAGAGCGAATCTCCGCACAAATTCAACCGTAGTCGCTCGTCGCGAGAAAAACAAAAGTAAAAGAAATGTACAAGGAAGATAAATAAAAAAATAAGATTGTATTTTGGTATATAAAATATTGAAAGCTATTTAATAAAGTTACAAATGAAATTAATAAATAAATGATGAATAAAATTAATAAATAAAAGATACTATATATATATATATAAATATGAGCACATGGAAATATGATGTACAGTGCCGACCAAAATAAAGTAACCGTTACACACCCCCACCAGTCACGAAAAAAATATGAAATATTTTTGAAAAGACTCATTAACCAAATAACCACATAACCTATATCCTAATACGAAGTATAAATAAACTGTACACCTCCACCTCAATAATCAAGATCTAAACAAGAATAATAAAAATCTCTGATCGACATAAGGATACCAGAAATCTATCACGACTCTTCTCAAGTAAAAATTACGAGTAATAAAAAGGTAATAATTACCAAATCATAACTTATTGCACCACAAAATACCATATACGTTTACAGAATCCGATCCATTCACACTCCCCCAAATAAACTGCATCCACGAGATCTTGCATTCCGCCATTCATTCTTCAATCATTAATCCTCATCCTCTTCGTATGGTTTAAGATCTTTAACGTGCCATCTTCCTATGTCTACTTCCTGCTCATTGCTTAAGCGGTATACCAATGGTGAAATTACCTCGGTAACTTTACATAATGTGTATTTGGGAGCAAGTTTCGCAGCAAAACCTTCTGCTTTGTCAGATAGTAGATAATTCTTTTTCCAAATCTTTTGTCCTACCTCATACGTTTCTGCGTCTCGTTTTCTTAAGTTATAATAATGTTGATTTCGTGTATAAGCTTCTTTAAGTTTATTCTGAACATCTTTGTATAACTCTGGTAGTTTTGCTAATTCTATTGCGTACTTATCTCGATCAAATACATTCATTTCCATGAGAGTATTGCGATTCTGAAAATTGTAAAATTTACCATCTAATGGTACATACCTGCCAAAATTAAGATACGTTGGACTGTAGCCAGTAGACTCATGTATTGCTGTTCGTAACGCGTAACCGATTTTTGGTAATTCGACATCCCAGTTCTTATGTTGATCTCCCTGTATATATGATCTTATAGCTGTACCCACTACTTTGTTGACTCTTTCAACTTGATTAACTTGAGCATGGTATCTAGCGTTATAGAAAATTCTGGATCCGTATTTCTCAGCCAAGTCTTTAAATAATTTGCTATTAAAAATTGTAGCATTATCTACCGTAATAACTTTAGGTGCACCATATACTAAAATGGTTTCATCTTCCAGAAATTTACAAACAGAATTTGCAGTGGCATTCCGCATAGCATGCAAAAGTACATATTTAGAGAAATAATCAGATACCACCAACAAATAAGAATTTCCTTTTTTAGATCGGGGCAAAGGTCCCATAATATCTACAGATATCACTTCCCAAGGAAAACTTACATTCTTTGGCTGCCCCATGTATCCAGGACGAGCTTTGTTGCTGTGCTTCTGCGCTGAACACACCCTGCAACATCTCACATACTTTCTCACTGAAAATCGCATCTTCGGCCAATAATACAATTCCTTAATACGTTGCAATGTCTTAAAAAATCCTAAGTGAGCTGAAGTCGCATCATCATGACAGGTCTTTAACACTTCACTCCTTAAACTTTTTGGAACTACCATTTTCCATTCTGGTCGATTTGTCTCTAATGTTGCTTCCGATCCAATATGCTTGTATAAATAACCATCTTCTGTCATCCAGTCAGGGTACTTGTCCGGTTCGTTTTTGATATTCTCAATCATTTTACGATACCACTTGTCCTTTACAAATTCTTCAATTGGTGCGTTTAAAACGTTAACTTCTAAAGGAGCTCTGCTTAGACCATCGGGTACAACATTAAGCGTTCCCTTTTTGTGAATAACCTGAAAATCATACTGTGAAAGTCGTATTGCCCATCGCCCTAGGCGTGGTGACGGTGATTTTAAATTGTGTAGCCATAATAAACTATGGTGGTCTGTAATCACGTTGAATCTAACACCCTCGACATACGGCCTAAATTTTTCTATTCCAAAGAGTACTGCAGCTAGTTCAATTTCGGTGACGGTATACTTCCGCTCTTGTTCGTTTAATGTGCGACTAGCATATGCTATAACGACTTCCTTGCCATCTTCGTCTCTTTGTGTAAGCATACACCCTAAACCAACTCTCGATGCATCACAGTGTATACTAAACTCCTTGCTGTAATCTGGATTTGCTAAGATAGGAGCAGATACTAATACTTCTTTGATCTTTAAAAAACAGAGATCCGCTTCGTCAGTCCAAATAAGCTTCTGTGATTTTCTCTTGCCCTTCATCAATGCGGTCATTGGTGCTGTTAACGTGGAAAAATCTTTCAGGAATCGTCTGTAATAACCACACATACCTAAAAATCGTTTCAGTTGAGTAACTGTTTCGGGTTTGGGAAAATTTAACATGGCCGCAACTTTGTCTGGATCTGTACGTAAACCATGTTGATCGACGATAAATCCTAAATATTTAAGACAAGGTAAACAAAATTTACATTTTTCATAATTTATGGTGATGTTAGCATTCTTTAGGCGATCATGAACTTTCTGTAAAACTTCTATATGAGCTTCAAATGTGGGTGTAGCGATAATAATGTCGTCAAGGTAAACAAATACTGAATCCTCCAATTCTGGACCAAATACTGAATCCATCAGCCTTTGCTGTGTCTGGGCAGCATTGCACAAACCAAACGGCATAACTACGAATTCATACAACCCCCGTCCAGGAATTGTAAAAGCACATTTCTCACAGGACTCTTTGGCGAGAGGTATTTGCCAAAACGCGCTCTTCATATCAATGCTTGATAGAAACTTTGCACCTGATAGCTTCGAAAGGATAGACTCTACTAATGGCAGTGGATAGGCATCTTTCTTTGTGACGGAATTGAGACGACGTCCATCAAAACAAAGGCGCATTTCCCCATTAGCCTTCTTTACTAGTAATACTGGGCTTGACCATGGGCTTTGCGAAACTCGCACAACTCCCAAATCTAACATCTTGTCAAGTTCCTTGTGAAGGTGCTGTAGCATATACGGCGACATGGGATGTTGTCTTTGCTTGATTGGCGCTACGTCTGCCGTATCTATTTTATGAACAATCTTGTTCGTACGACCTAGTTTAGTACCGTCTAACCAAGAGAGTCTCTCAAATAACTTAATAGTGCTGCTCAGAGTAAGATTCTGTTCGTTACTTAATGTTGACCGGTCTTGGATTGCGTTAATAACGTTTATACTTTTACTAATAGAATTTCCGGTAAAATAAGTGCTATTACCAAAATCAATTTTAAGTTCAAAAAGGTTACAGAAATCTACCCCTAAAATTAATTCATGACATAATGTCGGAACAATTAATACCTTCAATAATTTTAAAACATTATCAATTTGTATTGGCAAAGTTACATAACCCTGAACATGTTGCTTTTTGCCGTCGGCTGTACTGATACTTAATTCCTTACATTTAAATACGGTTAACTTAAATAAATCAAGAAGGTAAAGACCTTTACTGCCTACTACTGAATAACTAGCTCCGCTGTCTAAAAGTACATCTAATTCTTTATTAAAAATTGAAATTCTGACAAAAGGACGATTATCATTTCTACTATGAACGAATAAAGCATTATGAGGAACTGAATTACGCTTATAGAATGCTGAAACAAAATCACACCACTCACGCCATGCAGTCGATGACTTATTTGAAGTGCAAGTCTTCCTAATCCTTCGACAGGGTTCACGCCGACTCACAAAGCGGTCCCTCGTCTGTCGTTTTTTGAGCACAAACAATTAGGGCGAATTACACCCGGTTTCCCACAACCATGACAATATATTCTTGTACTGATGTTCTTACTCTTAGTACAATTTTTCTGGATGTGACCTTTTTGATGGCAACGCCAGCACTGAATATCGTTATGCTTTCGCTTTTCCTGATAGGAACGACTTAAACCGGTGGAATTCTGAGGACTGTCAGAAGGTATAGACTCCAAACTTGCTACATCTCTCTTAGACGTTGTTGACATATTATAAGCTATATTAACACTTTCCAATTTTCTACAGACATTTAAGAGTTCATTAATTGTTTGAATATCTTGCAAGACAATATGGACACGATACGCGGGTAAAATATTCTTTTTAATGATGCGCAACATTTCGTCTTCTTGAGGTTTCCTAGAAAGTTTACTGAAAAGATTCTGCATCGTAGCTATAAAAATGGCAACTTTTTCGTTTATTCGTTGCATACGGTTTCTAATTTCGTTCCATACCTCGTCATCATAGTCCGTTGGTAGAAAATCCCTTTTTAATGCCAGTACCAATGAGTCCCAGTCCTTAACGGTAGCCTTAACAGCGCGGTACCAGTGTAATCCCTGGCCCGTAAATAAATCAACAGCAGACTGAAATAATACTTCTTTACTTGTATTTCTTGCGACTCGGAGTTCCTCTATTCTTTGCAGAAAATCGTTTACTGATTCGTGCTTTGTCAACCCATCAAATGATATTCCCCATTTAAAAACTGGTATTGGAGTCATGCCCGTGGTAGGAGTAACTAAATCATCTTTAGTGATACCGTCCTTACTCTTTTGTACGATGTCTTCCATATCTGCTGACATGGATGCAACCAACACTATTCTGTCGTTCTTGAATTCTGATATCTCATCACTGTTACTTTCTACAATTTTTAGCCGCGATAGTCTACCCATAATGTGATTATATCTACTCTTAAACCTTTTATAAATATCTTCCTTAACCCCGTCAAATTCATCTACTAATTCTTGCAAAGTCTTTATACTAGCTTCAAGCTCAGTCTTTTCTAATGCGAATTCATCAGGACTTTTGTGTTGTATATTAGCGCGCCCGACCTCATGTCTCAATGCTTCCCTTAAACATTTTTTACGTTGCGTCATGTCTGCCTTACCCGGTACAATTCCTCTAACCCTTAATTCGTAATTTACTTCATGAGTGCGTAAATGTGTAGGATCCATATTATACGTAAAATTCATTGTGAAAATTCAAAAATAAACTTGCAGTGCAAGGATTACTTAAACAACAATTACTAATAAAATACACTATAAGTGAAAAATATAAATATGCGAAAAATAAACAAATATCAAATATTACAACACAACTGCGACCGTCAAATATAAACAACTTGTTTAATTGTTGCTGCTGAGGAAGTGGGAAGGTATGGGGTATGCTCTACCTGTATAGTGACAGTAATATGAGTGGCCGGTACTTCAAAAATGACTAAATATTGAAATTAAATTCGTTAACAATAACGCAAGCACGAAAATAATGGCCCCACACGTTGGTCGCCAAAAATCTGTGACACTTCAACTTGCCAAATAGTCAGCAAAAATGAAGAAAGAGTCCGGCCGCTCATAATCCGGAGGCAGGGTCGTGGATCTTATATTTCTTTTCTTAAAAAGATTAAAAAAGGGCGCCAGCTGTGGCGAGCAGCGAGGTAGCCAGGTTTCAGCAACAAAAAACAACAACAGCAAGATTAATTTCAAATAACAATTTAATAAATAAGAAAATATGTATATAGATATCAATATTAACAGCAATAATTAATAATAATAATAATTGTAATAATTACACAAGTATGATAAATGGAAATATAAAATTAGAACATTTGAACAGTTGGCTCAGTAGTTTTCGTTAGATCTAAATGATTTAATTTGCAAGTGACACAAAACGGTGACAACTTGTCTATGTTCATAACATAACCCGTATAAATATAATATTGAAGTAAATAAATTGATTTAGTATTGCAAATAATGTCACAAGGCAATGTGATCCTAGTTATCATCCAGATTCGCAATAACAGCTGTCATTTTGATCAAAATGATTTACAGAAGGTGGTGAAGTAAATACATAAACCAATAGGTTATATAAATACACATATAAAGTACGGGCTACAAAGTTAGCAAAATTATAATTACAGCTGAGCCACAATAAAGTATTGCTGATTAGCGATGAAGTTTCTAAGGTAAGTTTCTAATATAAATATTTAAGTACATTGTTTAAATTAAACGGTATTATTATTAGGAATGTTCACAGCAATGATGCAATATTTTAATAAAAAATAATTAAATTTAAATAACGAAGCAAACTTGTTATAACATAATCGACGAACAACAGTAAATAAACTCGGGTATCCTGCGATTTGACTTTCCGAATAGATGGCAATGATCCTACCTTATAACTGTGCCCAACCGGACGCTTCCCGATAGGTACTTCAAAATGCAGATAAACTACCGTCCACAGGTCAGCGAAGAATTGTACCGGTTTCTCAGGAGAGACGGAGGAACACTCCCTGGACTCCGATATATGAGCACTTCCTTCGGATAGTTTAGTAGGTCGGTAATTCCGCTCACAGAATTCCAATTAATAGCCAATAATTCCCATAATCATCAAGCAGGTTACACAGGTATACCCTCAAAGTGGAGACCCAATCAAAACAGTATAATAAAGTAAGAAGAAAAGCCTACAATTGGAAATCAGTATTACCATGTGCTCTACATAAAAAATTTAATGTGACCATATCAAAGAAATAACGAATCAAAGTAATACAAGCTATATTATTTTAAGTTATAAATAGTTAACTAAATAATTAAGATATGAAATGTAAAAAGTAATAAAGAAATTAAATTGTTGAAACATTACCTAGGTGTTTTAAGCTTAGCTCCCTAGCGTGGCAGAATCGAGAAAGAGCGAATCTCCGCACAAATTCAACCGTAGTCGCTCGTCGCGAGAAAAACAAAAGTAAAAGAAATGTACAAGGAAGATAAATAAAAAAATAAGATTGTATTTTGGTATATAAAATATTGAAAGCTATTTAATAAAGTTACAAATGAAATTAATAAATAAATGATGAATAAAATTAATAAATAAAAGATACTATATATATATATATAAATATGAGCACATGGAAATATGATGTACAGTGCCGACCAAAATAAAGTAACCGTTACAAACAAAGAAATGAATCTTCTAATGATTCCCTCAGGGTAAGTAAGTTCTTTACTATTTTAATTGTACAAAAATAAGATTTCTAGAATCTTAATCTAAACTAATAACTCATAACTCTCGTTTTAATATCATATATAGAATTCAAATCTGCCGCTAAATTCCCGTCATAAAATCAAGTATATAAACTAATGCCAACTTAAACTGCTCGTGAGGTGAACCCACAGAATCAAACAATAACCTCACAATACCAAATTTCACTAGAACCACTGTTATCATACGATAATATAACCTAACATTCCCTTTACGCTTTTGACGCCAGTTATAGATTCAAAAGATGATAAAATCGCTTACTTGAAGTACGAAAAACTGCTCTAATATACTCCAAATACTAATTCCAACTGTAGGTTATGTTCAGTATGATATATCATAGCAATATATATACTGGGGTTCGAAAAGAGAAAGTCAAGTAGCTACATAAAGTGACCCGGGACAACTTAATGATGGTAACTCAGCTATTACTAGTGATTCTGAAAAGCATTTGATTTTCAGAATTCATCTTCTACAGAAACAGTTTGTTTTCCTAACTCGAGAAATTCTACTAGTTTTTCTAAAAATCTACACAATTCAAATAAAATGCAGGACACAATGCCTTTTAGTCGACGGTGAAATAAAATAGTAGGCCACCTTCAAAATTAAATTATTAATTTCGCCTATTAAACAATATTACATGGAGGCACGTGGTGTGTCCATTAAATTAATTATAACGAGTTGAGTTGCCAAGTTGTAGTTCAAATTGTTGTACCTTGTTAAGACGCTCGATAGAAATTTTTGGTGTCGAATCGGATATGTCATTTTGTAGAACGTAGTATGGTTAAATAAATTAAATACATAAAAATTACAAATGAATTTATCATAAATAAGTTATGTTTAACTGCTACAGCCTCTATATTTCGTAGTACTCTGTTACGAAGTGACGTTGCATTTAAACGTTACGTACCTTACAGTTCGAGATTTATATTTAACCAACTTTGTAAGTAAATTTCCATCGTTAAAATCTCTACAATCATACCAAGTTTCATTAAAATCTTAATTTGACTGCCGAAGAGTTGAACTTGTCAAGTCAAACTGAGAAGATCAGTCATCAATGGTAGTTACAACATTAAACAGTTTCATTTCATCAGAAATAGCAACTTGGAGCAGTCTCATTAGTTGCACATGTCATTATTGTAAATGGAAAAAGACATTAGGCCAAAGATTGCACATTGCGGTATGTTAGAACAAGGAAAAAACTGCGTGTTATGTACGTCTGCCGCTATTTGTGTAAGACATGTGTGGAACGAAGCTTATGAGATATCATAAAACTATACCTGGAGATCTCGCAGATTATGCGTAGTGATAACGTTGGATGTCCGGAATGCTTTCAACAGCGCGTCATGGAATGAAATACTAGACGAGTTAAGAAAAAGGAACGGATGGCACCCTATGGAATACCATTCTGTCATACCCGTCAGAAAGGAAGATAGTATTGGAAGCAGAAGGAGAAAGAAAAACAATGGCAATTATCAGTGGCGTACCGCAAGGATCTGTACTGAGTCCAACACTATGGAATGTTATGTACGATGGTCTGCTGAGAATGGAATTCCCGGAGCAAGCAACACTTGTCGGTTTTGCAGATGACATCGCCGTAGTTATAACCGCGAAGGGCGAAGCAAGACTAATGGAAACAGCGAATTTAACGCTGATTCGAGTGCACGACTGGTTGGAGCAACAAGAATTGAAACTAGCACCAGTAAAGACTGAACTGGTTCTGCTTACCAAAAAGAGAAAAATTACACCAATGCACTTTAAGATTCAAAACACCATACCTTCCCCACCCAAATCCCTCAAATACTTGGGGGCTGGATAGATCAAAAACTTAGTTACTTCGAGCATATAAACAGAATAATAATGAAAGCAGAGAAAACAACGTCGGCACTTTCTAAGCTACTATCCAACATCGGAGGACGAAAGATCTCAAAAAGAAGGATGCTTGCAGAAGTCGTAAATTCACAGATACTTTATGCAGCACCAATTTGGCACAACATCACAAATAATAGGAGGCTAACGGGCAAACTAAAGAGAATAGAACGACCGATGACGATAAGAATATGCAGCGCATACAGGAAAATATCGGGAGATGTGGCTAATGTAATGGCAGGAGTGGCACTCAAAGACCTCTTAGTTGCCGAAAGGAATAAACGTCATGCCGGTCATAGTAAGAGCCGATCTCGTGAAAGAGTGGTAGAACAGGTGGATCAAGGCAAAGTATGGAAGGTGGACCTACAGGCTAATCCCCAATCTAGTAAATTGGTTGAACAGAAGATATGGCGATGCGGACTATCACATAACGCAAACACTGTCGGGGCATGGGTGTATACCTATGCCAGCGGCGCAGAGCAGACATGCCCGAGTGCCTCTACTGCGGGCGATACGACGACGCTGCACACACAATTTTTCACTGCGAGAGGTGGTATGAAAGGGTACAGAGTGGCCCACTCACTAGCGACAGGAAATTCGATGAAAGTAGCATAATAGAGGGCCTAACAACAACGGAGACCGCATGGACAGTAACATACAGTACAATAAGAAGCATAATAGAAGCCAAAGAGATGAAAAATATTTACTTGTACAAAGAGTACATAGAGAATAGGTGGAGATAGCACTCGTGGCGAAGTAATGCGTGAGTGGTTCCGACGCGATGTGTAAGAAGTAGGGTAGACTGGGGACAATTGAAATAGGGTACAATAGAAACATACCCAATTTTTGCTAGATTTTGTGGTTTATACCGCGCGCGCCTGTGCAAATATACAGTCTCGCAAAGCTTATTATAGACATCTATCGGCAACGGGCGGTAGTTGAGAATGTAGCTGTCTACCTCGTACAATGTATTTTGCCGTCATAAGTGTAAAATTTTGAGTCGGTGGAGAGAGTGTGGTACAAGACAACCATTTTTATACGTTTATTTGGTTTATCCTCTTTAATCGAGATAGTTTAGATTATAATTGTCATCCGAGATTAAGAGAATGTTTAAGTGTTTACTTAAAAAGCTCTAGGGGGTGTTTATATTTGAATCGAAATCGTTTAACAGAACATAGGTACTGTTTATATTTGAATCGTTGAATCGGGTAAGCGCCATTTTCTCGTGTTTTAAGTTATTGTAAGAGTTTTGCTTTCCTTCCACATCCGCATCGTTTGATGTTGAAAGGATGTAAACGCCGCAAATGTCGCTTGCCTTCTTTCAACAATAAACGATCCATTTATTTTCTTTTTTTTTGCTTTAAGATGCCGTGAGTAAAAATGGGAAAAACGGAAAAGGGTTTGAAACCTGGTTCGACGTACGAAGAAGCCTATAACGAGGTTATAGAGAATGAGGTTTCTATACGGTCTCGGCAGCAAAATTCAGATTACATTATGTGTCTTTGAGTAGATTTATGAAGAAAAAAAGCAAGCAATTGAAAAGCGATCAAACGCGAACAGCTGGATGCAAGAAGATGAGTGTTTGATTTACCTCAACTATTTTAGAAAGCACACGAACGCTTCAATCAATAATGAAGTATTGTTTTTACTTGATAACCACCAGTCACACATTGGTTTACGATGTCTAAACTTCTGTAAAGAAAACGGTACTGTCATGTTATCGTTTCCCCCGCACTGTTCTCACAAACTACAGCCGCTGGATCGATCTATTTACAGAAAAGAGGCTGTTAAATCACATTGCGAGGTCTGTATGAGAAATAACCCAGAAAGAACGATGATAATTTACGACATCTCCAGTACTCCAGTGGTAAACAATCTCTCGCGCATTGCCCTCACGCAGTCAAACATTGTGGCTGGATTTATTTGCACCGGAATATGTCCCTTTAATAGAAATATATTAACAGAGCTAGATTTTGCTCAATCCTATGTCACGGATCGACCAGCCGAATAACACTGAAGTTGTACCAGAAGCAAGCACCAATAGAACTACTTGGCCATCTCGTTGAGACGTTGAAACCGTTAGACCGTTACCTAAAGCGTTTCCTAGGAAAACTGCAACTAGATGAAAAACTAGAAAATCTGCAATTTATACCGACAGTTCTGAGAGAAGTGCTATTCAAGTAGAATATGATGCACAAAAGAGAAGGTGACTTACGAAAAAATTTAAAAAGTGAAGATAAACGGAAAGCAGTGGTGCAGTAAAAGAAAGCTAACTAAGAAGAATAAATATTTTTTACTTTTATGGTCATCAGTATCAGAATAAATATATTTCATTAATCTGTGTTTCAACTGTCCCAGGTGTGTGTTCCATTCGTCCCCGGTAAAGTGACAATTGAAACAGTTCGACATGATCCTAATTTTTGTAAATATCTTATTTACATGTCATATAGTAGGATAATGAAACTTTGTGAAGAGGAACCTCATTAGATATTCTCTCGACAACTCACTTTAAAATTTAGAAATTTGCAATCATTGCAGAGAAAAAAATTCAAGAAGCAGAAATGTTTCAATTGTCCCCGGCCTACCCTAAGGATGGTTTCAGAGAGTATACGGGCTCTAGAGAGCACCGAAATCTCACACTACTAGGGAAGGATAGAACCGGTACCTAGTGCCTATAAAAGGTTTCCACCCAACAAAAGCAAAGGTGTCATAAAGAATGCAAAAGTATTAAGCAACACGAATTATGAATAATTAATGATATTAAAATCATCGATGTAAGTCCTCACACAGTGGTTAGTGAATAACAATGATATAAGAGTGCCTGTATTTGAGACATTTTATTTTTAGCTGGTGATTTCGCCAGTCCCTATTATTGTTTCAGTCGCAGACCAATTAATAACCGATGAGAACATCGGCGTACAGATAATTTATTATACCCATTCCGTCGTTTCGCTAAAATATCCTCTGAAAAAAAAGAACAAAAACCGAGACACGAATAGGCTCTCTACAATTACAGCATACATTTTTCTAACCGTTGCTCTGCTGCTTTAAATTGAGGCCGGAGGCGATAGCACCATTACTCTTAATTATTTCTGGCGAATGTCCCGCCGCTAATTCGAAAATATATTTGAGGTTTTAAATTTCGCCGGACGTTCTTTGTTTCTCCTTCCCACACCCAGTTAAAAGGCCCCTAGGTTTATGAAAGCATGCATTTCCAACGGATTAAAGATGGTTTTATATAGCTGTTATAAATTCGAGTTACTCAACGTCTACGTTTTAATTAAGCGAAATCGTGCTAGAGCAGAAGCAGTCTGATGGTTCGTTAATGTGGAAATGCTCTCAAGTTTATTTTCTTTTTTTCTCCAGGAGGTATGATTAAATAGTGAAACCTTGGCGTATTGAGAGGTAAGAGTAATTGTTTCAATTAAGCTCTGCCGACTTATTATTTATTACCGTCATTGTGTAGAGCGTTTCAAAGGTACTGTTTCCAATGAGTTAAATTGGTTTAAATCATTAATTGTATAACTTTTTAATAACTTGCATCGTCCTTCCAGCGATTGTGAGCCCAACAATAATAATGTTATGATGTCAGATTGAGCAATATTTCGTCCTGCATTAAGTGTTTCTGATGACATACATGGATTGTCTAAATTACACAAAACAAATACACCCTTAACCACTCATAATTTCTTCCATTTATTTCATCTTTATCACCTCTCAAAATTTCTAGCAGATATAATTTCAAATATTACAAACAAAACAAGACATAGCATCCAAAGTTCCTTTCAATTTAAAAACTTTATAGGTAACATCAATAATCCCCATAATACAAATTGGCTTCACTTGATGTAACTTCATTGTACATCAATATTTTGTTAGATTTAGCCATTCGTTCGCCATAAAAAAACACTGGAATGAATTACAAGATTATACTCCCCTCCTTCAAAACGAATTCATGAAAGCCATAGAACTAACCCTAATCACAACATATTTCTAACACAACAACAAATTCTATAAACAAATTTTCTGATATGCTGTGGGAGCGCCAATATCAAGCGTAGTGGCTGAACTTGTTTTGGAAGATTTAGAAAACGAAATTATTCCCACTTTTAAATTTGAAATCAACATTTTATAAAAGTTTAAAGTCTTCTTTTCTTGACCTTTAATTATTTTCGTATTTTCTCTTGGTATTTATAACAATTCTAAATAAAGATCAAAATTTAAAAGCATGTAATATACTTGAAATAATCCAAATTTATAAACATAAAAATGCAGTTAATGATAAAACAGATACATAATATTTTATCAAAGTATATAATTTAATTTTATAATTAAACACAACAATACTTTTTAGAAATCTACTTATATAATTTAAAACGTTTTTCATATTAAAAAAAAAAACAAAACAACTATATATATATACAACTATATATACAACTATATATATATTGATGCCTATCCTCTACAACTTACAGCATCATACGTGCATTATTAAATTATGTATATAAATGTATTTTGATTTATGTATTTATCTATTTTGTAAACATATTGTAAAAATATAAACTAAACACTTACTATATCGTATATAATTAAAGAGGGCACGTTTCCATGGAATTTTAGGTATAAACTTCCTTAGCTGATCGTACGAACGTAGGTTGAATTTAATTCATCGTATCGTTGGAAACGATATTTTTTCATCGTTGCTGGGGTCTTCTTTGCCTAGGAGATATAAAAAAGTTGTTAAAAACAATTGTGTGGGGACTTCTTTTTCGATTTTTCCTGAGGGTAGTTGCATTTTCGAATAATATCTAGAAATTTATAAATTTATATCGCAATAAGAGTCATTTAACTTAAAATTTACTTACAAGTATGAGAGTGTTGTGTATGTAGTGCCAAGATGATGGAAATCCAGTGATTTCGAAGATTTGGGTGACGTATTTCTAATCCTGGGGCCGATTGAGGGGCTTCGATTCGAGTTTAGTAGCTGAGACATCGTTGGAAAACTAATTGGGAGCTGAAAAGATTGTTGCGGAGATGAAATCAGTATTTTGGGTATAAGGGAGCAGTTTGTCGTACTTGAAGTAAGAGATTATTCATCTTTTGAATTTATAACCGGCGTTAAGAGCGTACAAGAAATGTGGGGTTAGAGTGCCTTTGATGGCAGTGATTTATAGGGATATTTTGTATGTAAGCAAACGTATGTTGCTGTAAAAGGTTTATTGGCAATACTTGATTTTATGACGGGAGTTTAGCGGGAGATTTGAATTCTATTTTGATATTTAAACAAGGTATATTGAGTTATTAGTTTGGATTAAGATTCTAGAAATCTTATTTTTGTACAACCTAATTAGTAAAGAACCTACTTACCTGAGAGAATCTTTAGAAGATTCATTTCTTTCTCCATCACTTTTATTTAACTTGAAATAAACAAAGTTATTTAAACAATATTGTTTTTTATTCACTATAATATAATAACATCACAAATGAGTAACTAGTACAGCTTTTAGTAAAGAGACAAAGAGTATAACAAGTCAGTTAAGGTAATAATCGGAGGCTTATCTGGAGCGACAAACTCCCCCACGTCCCAAGATTGACTGAAGATAATATACTTGTAAACTACAAGGTATGTGTCTGTGGCGACTTCAATATTAACTTTTTAGTTCCTTCTGGTGATCTGAAGAAACTCAAGGATTTATTAAATTCATTCTGTGTAAGGACAATTATAAATGAGCCTACACGTGGAGACAACTGTCTGGATAATATCTGCGTAAGTGAGGCATTTAACCAATTCGAATCTACTGTTATCCATAACGGTCTTTCTGACCATTCTGGCCAAAAATTACTTGTTCCTTTAGAGACTGTGACGGATTTCAGTCAAAAGTCAAAATGTAGAGAGCTGAACAAGGTAAATAATATTTAAATATTTAGGGAACTCATGGAGCACCAGAGTTGGCATGATGTGTACTATGAAACGGATGTAAATCGACAGTATTCTAAGTTTATAAATATTATTCAATATAATTTTAATTTAGCATTTCCACTAAAGACAAAGAGAATAAATAAATGTACACCTAGGAAATATTGGATAACAGATGGTATTAGAGTCTCGTCACAAAAACTAAAAGATTTATATTTGTTAACATTAACTGGCAATGAGGAAAATAGGGTCTACTACAGGCGGTATAAGAAAATATATACCTCGGTTATTAAGAAAGCAAAAGAAATGTACAACAATAACTTAATGTTAAATTCAAGTAATAAAAACAAAACAGCTTGGGAGATAATAAAGGGTAAAACCTTGATTAATAATGGTAAAGAAATTAAAATAATAGTAAATAATGAAAAAATTTCAGACTCTGGGGTAGTCTCGGAGTATTTCAATGATTACTTTGTAAATACCGCCTGTGGTATGTCCCGAAATCAGTCTAACGATTGTAAATTGGGATTTTCAATGAATGACTTAACGTTGTTCTTTGATCCAATTTCTGAGTCTGAAGTACACAGAGCACTTGTTCAGCTAAAATCAAGTTTCTCAGCAGGTTATGATGAAATCCCCTCTATAATTATCAAGAAATGTATAAGCTATATTATTATGCCACTTACCACCATTATAAATAATTCGTTAAGCTCTGGTGTATTTCCAGACGACTTGAAGCTTGCTAAAATAATACCTATATATAAGAAAGGCGATGTAAACCTTATGCAGAATTACAGACCCATCTCGTTGCTACCTACATTTTCCAAGGTTATTGAGAGGATAGTTGCTGATAAGTTGTTATCATTCTTAAACAGATGTAACATATTGAATGAGAAGCAGTACGGCTTTAGGAAGGGGCGCTCAACAATGCATGCAATAGTCGAACTATTAAACAACATTTATAATAGCGTTGATGTAGGAAATGAGTGTTTGGCTATATTTCTAGATCTGAGCAAAGCATTTGATCATGTTAACCACGAGCGGCTCTTGGAAAAGCTATATAGGTATGGTGTAAGGGGAATACCCTTACAGTGGTTTAAAAGTTACTTACAAGGCCGAGTACAATATGTACAGCTTGGTGGATGTCGATCTCGGCAACAGTCGATTGTTTCGGGTGTACCTCAGGGATCCGTCCTTGGCCCACTTTTATACATAATATATGTGAATGACGTTCCTACAGACAGGGCTTTGCTGTTTGCAGATGACACAACGGTGTTTGTGGCCTGCGATAAGACTGATGATGTGGCCGCATTGGCGACTGAAGAATTGCGGAGATTGGAGTCGTATTTCAATGAAAATGATTTATACCTAAATTCATGCAAAACGACATTTGTTAACTTTTATGCGTCAAATCGAGAAAGAAAATACAGTTACCTAGTTAAAACAAGTGAAAGTAGTATTACGCAAGATGACCAAGCAAAATTTTTAGGTGTAACTATTGATTCGAGATGTAACTGGGAGAGTCATATTGACGATCTGTGCAAGAGATTGGGATCGGTTTGCTTTGCGTTGAAACAATTAAGATATTCTATCAATATTGATATTTTAAAAAAATACTACTATGCAAGTTTTCACTCCTTGATATCGTACGCCACAGTTGCATGGGGCTCCTCAAATGAGAGCTTGAGGGTCTTTAGAATGCAAAAAAGAGCAATACGGAACATGGTGGGTATAAGTACGAGAACGTCATGTAGAGACTACTTCATTCAGTTAAATATTATGTCAGTACCGTATATTTTTATCTACCAACTATTAACGTACGCCAAACAAAACTTACATCGATATGCAAAAGTTGGAGATCGCCATGAATATGCAACGAGACGGGGTGATGTTTTGGAGGTGCCCAGACATAGATTGTCTTTTTATAAGAGGAGTCCACTGTACTTGTCGATAACTTCATTTAATAAACTTCCCATAAGTATCAAGAGTCTGCCGATAGCGAAATTTAAAATAGAGATAAAAAAAATTGTTGATTGCTAAATGCTATTACTCTTTTAGTGACTTTGTGAGCGATAGGCATATCTCAGATCGGTACGTCTGAACTGTGTTTGTTGTAGTCGTAATGTACTTATGTCCATTTACAGTTAATCTACTCTTGTTTGTTTTTTTATCTGTTTTGTGACTTTATTATTATTTATAAAATTTGACATGTTCCATACCATTTATATGGTCACAGGAATTAATAAATATATATATATAGCATCATATCATCCGATTGGTTTGCGGTATACTCAAAAAGCAGGTAGAGGGGTAGATTTCATATATTTGTGCGCTATAGTGGCATCTAACTATTGAGGCATAGCTTATCTGTGGAGTAAATTATCTTTAATAGAGGACGCTGCATGTATGTAATGTTAATAAAACAGTGTTGAATAAATTTAAATCAATTTAATAAATTATAAAATATCTACAAGTTTCGTAGCAATACATTTTACAACGCCATCTTTATATAAAGCACATTTTTCAAAATCTCCATATTAAAAACAAAAAAAATAATGATTTTATCACTTATAAAACAAAAAAAATTATTGTCAATTTAACATTGTCATTTTATATTTAAATATATTATAATTTTTATACATGTACTTGATAAAGGTTAAAATATAACCGAAACGTATGTATGAAGTGTTTTTGTCATTAATGGACCTAAAAACCAGGCGAAAATTAAAAAAAAAGAAACATTTTATAAAATGTATGTGAATGATTGCACAATATACATATCAGAAAATAAAATAAATTGTTAACAATTATCTTCCAAACTTAAAATTCGCCTTTGAAATTAAAAAAAAAAAAACAATCAAATTACCTCATTAATTGATCGTGGCACTAAATTAACAAGCCCCATATATAGATCTGAAATAATACTGCATATCTTCCACATATTAAATTTAAATAGTTACGCAACCTCATTCGTTAATAACATCTATAAAAAAAGATTAGATAAAATTTATAACAACACAAACAAACATTCCAAAACAAATAAAGAGCTCCCATATAAATACGTACATAAATTATCTGATAAAAATAATTTTAACTCTTCATAATATCACGGTTAGTCACCGAAATCAAAATCATCTCCGATTTTTACATACAAAACTTAAAGCTCACCTCAAAGCTAAAACAAACACATGTTATATATAAGATTCCATGCAATGATTGTGGTAGGGTATGCATAAGACAAACGATGCAGCACCTTTCTGACCGTATTAATGGTTACAAACATTCCAATAATCACAGCGGTTAAAAAAAAACATGAATAACAACAATCATTTATTTAATTTTAATAAAACTGAGATATTGAATAGAGAAAACCATTATGAAGCTAGAACGGAACTAAAAATGATACAAATAAAAAACGTAATAATTCTAAGAGGTAAGATATTGCAAACGTATTAAACATATATTTTCCTATATTATAAATTAAAACTCTTAAATACATTAAACTTGTTGAATAAACCATGTACAACTTTAAATTTTATATATTTTACCTAAACAAGGTACATACAAAACACAACTTTCTATAGTATTGACAATAAAAGGTGTAACGACGCTTCTTTCGGTTTGGTTCGGTGTACTGATGTTTACTGCATACCCTTTAATACCTTGCTAACGGGCTTTCGATTATTTACTTTCTTTTAAGACGCTTATTACTTATGCGTTGATCCCAGTAAGTTGAAAGAGGAGGTTCGCTCCGAGCTCGGTCTGCGGCGCTGGTAGTACGGCCAGTTGTCAAACGGTGAATAAATATCTCGTGGCGGCTTAAACGGTGTTGCGTCTTATTTACGCCGTTACAATAAAGTTTCGACTCCAAAGTGGTAGCTATGAGTGTGAGTGCATAGATGTTTCAGGGCTCTAGTTTGAATTGCGCAACAAAGCAGTGAAAGTGTATTGTAAACCAAAGATTTATTTCCATACAACAGGTGTGAAAGACATCGAATATATACAGCGAGAGAAAAAAAGTAAGTATCAAAACATATGTATGTACAGTAATGAACATAAATATATATTATCTTAGGTGAGAAACAATCAAATATTGCGGGGCTTCGGTAACGCTTTTAAAATTTAAATGTGAAAACTAATGGCTATAATTCTGCTGTCAATCGAAAAGTACGTGGACGGTTTTCACGGGGTTTGACGAGTTAGACATCGGTGACAGCGCTAAACTTTGTTGAACAGGAATGATTGTAAATAAAACCCTGGGAGCGTCAGAAAGCTGTTGCAACGCAGCGGCCAGAGCGGAGAAAACCGGTAAAATGCCTGTGTTACACCAGAAAAGCTTTGTCAGCGCTAACGATCAGGCTAGGAATAATTGAAATAAGAAGCTCGGCGTGTATCAGAAAAGTTGTGCCCACGCATCAGCCAGAACGGAATGGAAGGGACCTAGGGGCTCGGAAACTCTCTCTGCTTGTGCTGAAGGCGCGGTTTATGTACACTTGTGGTCCCCCAACGCAGTCGTGATGGTGGGAGTTGGGCGTGCGTGAATCGGATACCGTCTGCGGGGACGACACTCGTGTCGTAAACGAGATTAAACAAATAAAAACTTAATGAAATAAAATACAATGCGGCAGCAAAGCTACCGCCCATGGGAAAATCAAACAAAGTAAAAGGAATTAATGATTAATTCGAAATAAACGTAAAACGTGACGCTGAAATGAATTTTCCCATGGAACGGGACGTTACAAAGGTAACATATATATTCTACATTGTATTAAAAGCGTATTTAAATATAACTGCTTAAAAATGACGCAAAAATTTTGAGAAAAACTAAACAATATTTAAAATTGGAAAATGTTAATCACACAGGTTTATTAATGAATTAATTAATGAATTACATATTAATTAATATTTAAAAGTAAAATGTTACGTTGGGAATAAATTAGCTCTCTAAAGTCAAACTAATTATAAATATGAATGTATTTTATTTTTTGTTCTTACAAAATTGGATTAATTAAGGTCGGATTACAAACATATAATTCCATTCTCAATTTTCTTGTTTTTTGATGTCAAATAAAGGTTTCATTTCTACCATTCAGAATTTTATTATTACAAATTCCGCAAAACCAAGATATGTAAAAAGATTGCAAAGGAAACGGATGGAATACGAAAATGGGAACGGGGACAGGAGTCTCACCCCCTTAAATTCAATTTAGAAGTGGCACTGGGCAGGTTTGTCACGGCTTTTCAGACCAAGGTGCTAGTGAACCTGCACAGTGCCGGACAAATTGTAACAAGGGGCACTAGGGGACGACGTATTGTACTTTATAATGTCAGCCAGGCTGCTCTTAAGGAATTTAGTAATCATGATAACTTCGGGTTTAGTACTTCAGTGTTACAATGCCGTAGAAGCGGTCGCTATTGATAATGACTTGACACTCAAATGGGTTAAAGGTCATAAAGGAAATCTAGGTAAGGAGGCTGCCGATGGACTGTCGGGACGGGGCGCGTGCTCCCACTTTGTGGGGCAGGAACCTACTCTTCCTATTTCGTGGGCTACACTCAACACCGTAACAAAGCAATGGACGGATACTCTTCACGAGAATAAATGGAAATTCATAACCGCTTGCCGTCAAGCACGTGAAGGCTATCACCGAAAATAGCAAGCTATTGCCTGCTTTCTCGCAGTAACTTACGCCAAGTTGTGGGTCTTTTGGTTAGCAACTGCAAGCTAAATAAACACATTTAGTACATGGCTTAGGTTAACAGCTTACCGTGCCGGGCATGCTACCAAGAAGACCAGATACCGGAACATATTTTATATGACTGCTCGGCGGTTGTCCAACTCAGAGGTTCCATCCTGGGAGAGTTCTGGCCGATTTTGGCGGCGCCTAGCCTGCGCAATTCTTATTTTAGAGATTCTATTGTAGAAATACCATTCAGACTATTTTGCTTTATAAGCATTCCAAGAAAGTTTAGGGATAATTATATAAATAATTGTGAAAAAAATGTCATAAAACGTGTTCAGCGCAACAGTTAAATCATCTGGAAAATTCCTACGTTGTAAAATATTTGAGACGATCATATCAGTCGCCTAGGAATTAGGGACTTGCAGTGATTACCGTAACGCTATCTATCAAGTATACAAACTGCACGAAACTCGATTTCGTTGGTACCAAAACGAAGACCGAAGAACCAAGGTACCACTGAATAGCGGAGAAGAAGAATAGTGACATACCATACCTTTTTAGTATTAAATTTATATGACCACAGAAACCAAGAATGATACTGACAGCATTACATTCTTGGGATGTAAATACCGATCCCTAGAGTACTAAATCACCAACTAAATCAGACAAAATTTATCTCCCATTATTTCCAAGTTGTAACGAACACAATTTACGTCCCTCAATAAACAAAGAGTTTTACCTTCCAAGATGAGAATCAGGACTGCCAATTTTGAATCCATCAGCCAGCAGCCGCGAGAAAACCTCCACAGTAAAGGAACTGAAATCCCCTACGCAGCCACTTAGCAATTACGCCCGACACATTTAGCTACATTTCATATTTTATAATTTACTTTTCTCCACCATTACCTATGTTGTATATTTTACGAGGCAGGTTTCTACCTCCTGCTGGCTGCCTCGTCTCGGAGAAGAGCGAGCGACAATATCGCTAGGGAATCCTTCCCGGCTGGCCTGAGAACGCCGCCAACTCAAATTCGCACGGTTAAGTTCCGCTGCGCATTCTATTTTAATAACTTTTAGCGTAATGTCAATTTTGATTAAGTCCCCCAGCACGGTGCACCCCCACCATTTCCGCTGTAGGTTCGTGGACCTCATGTTTTAACCTAGCGGTGCGTCGCCGTTAAACCTCTTCATTAAGCTTAAAATTTTGGCGGAGGTGCCGCTGTTAAAAAGTTGAACGATGCAAGTTTGGAGTTGTTATGTAATATTCTTGTTACGGTATAATGTAATTACAGTGTTGACTTCAGTTAAATCTTTTATTAACGTCAAAAGCATGTGCGTTTGCATAATTAAGATTTATATAGCCAAGCTCGGCTTTAATAAGCTCAAATTCATTGACAAAGGAAGTTTTTGATGTAGCTTGTTTCAAATATTAGCAGCAAAACTACTAGGCCTTGCAATTTTGAAAAAAAATACATAAATATAAGCTAGCGCGGTCATTTTTGTTGTGTTCAATAAATTAACAGTACCTATGGAGTTGAATTCATATAGTTAGTTATCTTTTTATTGAGTGGCTTAGAAATTATTGGTAGTATTGGTTAATTTTGAAATTGGAACAGTTCTGCCAGAAGCTCCTTAACTGAACATTTTCCTGTAATTAATTTGATATATCACTAAGTTATGATATGATGTCTGTTGCACTAAATGTTCGCTGTCGATATAAAGAATATGACATTCCATCACATGCTCAATCCTTCTTTGTTGATCCAGTAGATGACAATATAGATATATTCACCAAAAATATGAACACAACTTTCCGTGCTGATTATACCATCATTAAGTATAAAACGTTTACTATGAATTGTTTTATAATTTTTTTATTTGTAAGAGGTGTTTTTCCATATAAAAATTATCAACCGTTAAACCACTTTTCTTAAAAGAAAGATGTGCAATAATATTTTCTGAACTATAAGGAATTTGATGAATAAAGACGAAATAAATGTACTCCTAATCAACAATAGCAGAGTACGAGGGTAGACTGAAAAGTAATGCGCATATGCTTGTAGAACACGAATAAAAGCAAGTAGCAAAATAGAGTAAACATTACATTAAAGTACACTTCTTAAGCTCCAAAATCAGATATCTATTTTTCAACATAGTTACCGTTAAGCCTAACACATTTCTCCCAACGTTTAATAAGTTTTTTCATTCCGTCACGGAAAAAATTTTCTGACTTTGAATCCAGGACTTGACAGCTGCCTTCACCTTATCATCCGAAGTGTAATGATTACCATTGAGGTCCCTCTTGAATAGAGGAAAGGAATGAAAATCGCCAGGGGCAAGGTCGGGGGAATTAGGAGGGTGTGGAAGCGGTTCAAACTTCAGGTTCCACAGAGCCCCCGATGTGTGTGGACGAGCGTTGTCATGTTGCAAGATTATTAGCGCGAGAAACCCAAAACAAAGTCAAAAGAATTTTTTCTGCCGATGCTTGTGTTTTGAACATTTTCACCTTAGGAGAAGACGGACGTCGACATCCAACAACTTTTTCTCTTCCGGGTCGTAATGATGGACCCATGACTCGTATTATTATAATTATCGTATTATTATAATTATATTAATTTTATTAATATTGAAAAGGAAATCGCCTCCTTCGTCGCGGTAGCGCTATAAAAGTTGTTTGCAGCATTCCAATTGACCCTGTTTGTTCTTGTTTGTGAGAGGGCGTGGACCCATCGTGCACAGATTTTACGGTTCCTAATTGTTCAATAATGAAGTTCACTTGTTCCTTGGATATCCCAATATGGTTTGCAATACGCTGTTGAGTGAATCGCCGGTCACTTTGAATTAAATCGTCGACGAGTTTGCGATTTTTATCGTCTGTGGCAGTGATCGGGTGTCCGTTGCGTGTTTCATCAACAATTATGGCGTTTCTAGGTTCGCAACCACGAAATTTTATTACTCATGGATTTACGGTAGACCTATCAACAGTTTCATCACCAGAAATAGATTCTAAACGATGACGAATCTCACTAGGAGTCACTTTTTCAGCAGTTAAAAATTCGGTAACATCTACATCTTTCCGCTTCTCAAAACCAAATAGATGACTTGACCGACCTCAAACCTGTGCATACGTATAGAGAGGAAATGGTTCTTTCAGTTGCCACCTGGCGCGCTGCTGCAGGTTAGTTCCTTCGCCCTCTACAAGCATGTGTGTATTACTTTTCAGCTTACCCTTGTATTACACAACGCTGCAGAAAATGCTAGAAAGGTCTACTAGGAACAAACTCGTCACAGAAAATCACCAAAAATAACATGAATAAATTACATCTGAAAGTTAACAAAAGATATTGACAAACTTTTAGAAGAAGTATTCTGTGTTTGATTAGGCAAATAAGATTTTGATTCTGTAGAACTAGAAAACATAGTGTAAAGATTTCAATATATCAAAGAATGCCCTTTGTTTATCCAAGTAGTTGAATTACGTTTTCAATGAAAATTATGCTTAACATACGATCTACAATTAAAGATAAAATGTGATGCTAATAGATCATAATTTTTTGTTCTTACAGGAGTCAGTATTCTATTTGGGGGCACTAATTTTTTGTTTTAAATCAATAACAACTAAACGAAACTCACTTCCAATAACAGGTACTGAGGATATCAGAAAACAGGAAAGTCAAAAATTGTGTACGTTCAAAAGTGAAAATACTGCCGTTTGGGGCTAACTCACCTGAAAGCATTAAGAGTAGATTTTGTGCTTCCTGCTTTGATCTTACGATTGCATTTATTTCTTCTAGATTCCTTTATGATTAATTTTCCGTAGTACTTCGATCAACATTTGCACTTATATTTGTTTTTCTGCATACGTTTTTAATTTCCATCTTTTTCTCTTTTATTTGGGCATAGCTTGATTTGCTATTATATTTTGCTAGTGGTTGCTGATTGTACTGGTTAAAACCGTTTTCGGTGATCTTTCTAACTACATTCTTGAGTTATGTGCACGTGCTGGTCCTATTGTTCCCTTACTAATGATAAAAATCAAGTTTAATGTGTCGATTACTTGTCTTGCTTTAACAACATACAATACAGATAAGTATGTTCATCATTTGCTACACCTTTATCCCTAGCATTTATGTGAAATTTTGTTTTCGTTATTTGTTGTTGTTCCTCGTGTCCTATGTATTGCTGCGAAACTTGTAGACAATATTTTTTTGAATTTCATTTATATTTTTATAATTTAAATATCTGTTTAATTCTATTGAATACCACTCAGAGTCATCTGCGATACTCTTTACAAGTTCACAAAAAATCAGACCCCAATTTGCAGGTGGCCCTGGCTGTAACCTTGTACCTATTTCGAATTAAATAGTTCAAAAAATGAGATAATTTCGCTTTTTACAGGTACAAATAACTCTTTCAATATGTGTTCCGAATTACAGAAGTCATTTCAGCTCTCATGAAGTGTACCAAACACCAGCAGGAAATCCACAATCAAAGTGGTCTCCAATGTTGTTCTCCAAAATACCAGGATTAAATCAGTGAAGATTCCAGACCATCAAATAACTGGTTACATATCATCTGTGCACCAAACATGAGGTGCTACCATTCAGAGTAAGTAAATTAAACTATTCTTTGGATTTCAAAATAATAAATAAACAAGTGTCTAACAATTTTTAGATAAAATGTTTCGACAAAAATACCTTTGTTAGAAAATCGAAAAAGACAGTTTTCTTTTTTGATTTCAACAAACTACCCCTTACCAAGGAAAACACTCTCGGGCAACACTAAATAGAAATGGGAATTTCGTTACCGCAGATATGCACGAATTAAAAATTCCCAACGACGAACACCAATTTGAAAAATACAAGTACACCGTTATATCCATGGTTACGTTAACTATAATTTTGCAAAATACTGTACATTGATACAATATATAATACATTTATATAAGCCAAATAAAATCAATTTAAGCAGTAAACAATTCTTTGGGTAATTTGCAATTAATAGAAAATAACATAGCAGTATATTCACATAAACTCTGTGATGTCTTAATTCATAAGAAGTTTCTTTCTCTTCAAACACTCTAAAACAGTAACGAATTCTTTAACTTCTTGAGCTACTGCTACTTGGTCGTCCATGAAATAAAATGTATGTATACTGGGGTTTTGTCATCCACTGGGATTTCTCGTTTCTTGATTTACTGGTTCTTTTGTTACTAGTCTTGTTTAAGCTAAAACTATTGTGTTCACAAGACCACGTAATTCTGAAACCTCTTTACTCTTCTACTTCTTATGGCTCATGTCTTTCTTTAATTATATGCATCAAACAATTTAGATTATTTGTTTGTTTGTTGCTGGGTGAAGCTTCGGGTTTTGGTATACACCTTGATACATTAAAGCACTGATATCTATTGACGTATTGTATCATTCCCACTGAAATTTTGCCGAACCGAAAGGAGTTCCAACCTCCGGTAGGAATTTTTTACGTGCCAAACATCCCATTGACGTGGCACCTATGGTTTTACTTCCTATCAGAGAGGAAGGCATGTTTTGATTTTTATCCATATCTAAACGACATCATCTCGGCCTAGAATGGAATCAGCGCCTACGGGTGCATTGAAATCATTCAGCCATCGACGCCAAGGCTTACAATTTGTACTCGCTATTGAAATTCACCAATTAATTCCTGCCTCTTCTCCCTTTTTGAGTATTTGTATTATCCGTACAATCACAATAAGAATTAACGAAGTGATGCAAAGGGACAAAGATAAGGCATGAGAAAATAAACATAATGAAAGCGACGGAAACAAAAACAGCGGAGACCTAGAACTTAATTAGGACGCCTACTTGAGAAACTAACGTCTGATGTGTTAATCATGTCGCATAACTTAAAATTAATTCTAGACGCTACGTAGCTAAAAATTAACATTCCTCATACATTTGAACCTAATTTATTTTACAGCATCTACGCTCTTGCGTCACACAAGAGAATTAATCATTTCAAATTTTAATGTAACAACTATACGCGTCCTTTCTGAATTTAAGTGAGAAACCAATTAATTTTGGTGCCGCAAGATCGTTAAATATGTAAATAGGCAATGCTTTACCGTAATACTATAATGCTACTGATACGTCCGCGGCGCTGTTTCAAGTTGAAAACGGTCCAGTACTTTTCGTCGCACTTACGCCTACCACCTTATTCGTCCTTCCATTAAAGTTCTGGCATTCCCCTCAGTATACTCGCCTCCTACCCGAGTCTACGTATTTGACTGATGACGGTTATTTCCCCTTTGTTTGCGAAATCTGTGCGAAACATAAAATTTCGGGTTAAGTACGGCATTATGCGTGTTACGGTCATGTTGGAATAGAAATCGACTGTGCGTTGTAGTAAAGGAAAGTAGGTATTAAATAAATGATTAACTCTTTCCGGATATCTTTTCTTTTTTTCTCTTAAAGTTGGGACATTGAACTTTGTTTTGGTTCTCAAAGAACCTAAACAGAAATATCAGTTATGAGTAATCGCTGCAATGTAGTAGTTTTTTTTAGTATATATATATATATTTTGAAGAAATTGCACTAACAAAAGTTAGGTTATTTTTTATATGTAGCTAAACTACTTACTTCTGAACTGTTTTAAAACATTTAAACTTGGTATAACGCAATTTAATGCAATATACTCTTGAAATTTATTATCAATCTCTGGATGCAAGTTTATTATCTCATTATTTCACAAGTATTCTCGTTTGTAAATAAATAGATTGAAATCGAAAATGCTTCTAAACGTGCTTCATTTCATGAAATACAGTTATTGCAATCTTCGACATTGTTTCTCCTATGTATTTTCTTGGGTAGTAGCTGTAATAGTCTACTTGCCTACGTATGCCCTTTTTCTTGAGCTTTTTCAATTTCTCTAATATTTTCCTCTCATTTAGTTAAATTCTTTTATGGCAAGTTCACAAACTTCTTCTGATTCTATACGATTTAAGTACATAGACTGAATCTTATCAGGCAATCTATATGCAAAAGGTAGCTGTGGTAGTTGTATAATCAACATCAGAGTAATTGAGGCTACATATTCATTAAATTCAAATTATCTTTCAAAATAAAACAAAAACGGAAGTTTTTAAAACCAAACCTTTGTTATATTACCTTAAAATATTAATGAACACTAAACGTACCTTTTGTATTATCCTGTGGGATTGCACCCCTGTCAGCACGCCTATCAAATGGGCAAATCCACTGAGACTGCATTAGTGGAGCTGACAGATCAAATTCAGGATGCACTGACGAATAAAGAAACTGTAGTGTGCGCCTATCTAGATGTAGACGGCGCTTTTGACAACACTCCGCACAAGGCTTTCAAGAAAGCATTAATTGAAAGAGGAGTAGTAGTGCAAGCGGAAAGTTTGAGAATACCCTCTGTGATATAGTTCAAAGAGGACTCAATATTACGAAAAGGTAGTTCTAGTCAGTGGGCTTTAACATCAGGTAAAACTACCCTAATAGCATTCACAATAAAAAGAGCACCCAGTCTCAAGACCATAAAAGTAAATGGGCAAGACATAGACTGGAAGAAGGAGGTGAAATATCTAGGCCTTATCTTGGATAATAAGCTTTTGTGGAATAAGCAAGAGCTTGAAGTAACTAACAAGGCAAAAAAGGCCGTAGTGGTTTGTAGAAACTTTGCAGGTAATAACTGGGGATGTAGCCCAAAAATACTGCTCTGGATGTATACAGCAATAGTGAGACCAATGATCACTTATGGGGCAGTGGCTTCGAGCAAAAGAACTAGTCTTGCCATCGCGAGAGCTAATCTCTGAAAAAGTGCAAAGATTAGCATGTGTATGTATAACGGGGGCAACGAGAACCTGTCCAACAGCATCTATGGAGGTGGTCCTAAATCTGACTCCTCTTCACGTTTTGGTGGAGAACATAGCCAAAAGGACCACACGCAGAATGATCGGAGAAGGAATGGTTAAACATAGGCCTCAACTTCCTGAAGGTGATCAAACCTGGCATATGCCCCGAGACGACATGCCAAGGAAGGTCAGGTTTGTGAAAGAATTTACCACAAAGCTTAGCACCAAAAACGAATGCGACAAAGACACCATCTCGAAACTCAATAGAAAATCCATTAAATGGTACACGGATGGTTCCAAAACGGCAGAGGGAACTGGGATAGGGATATATGGGCCTAGAACCAAATATTCCGAAAGCTTGGGGATGTACCCAAGTATCTTCCAGGCGGAAATACACGTTATTGAAAGATGCGTCCAGTTCAACATTGAAAGAAGCTACAACAAGCAAAAGATCATCATAATATCTGTTAGTCAGCGCTGATGTCAAACATAGTCAGATCAAAAATGGTCTGGGGACGTCTAGAAACACTAAAAGGAATAAGGTAACCCTACTGTGGATTCCGGGACACACAGGAGTGAAAGGAAACGAAATAACAGATCATCCCGCTAATAAAGGGGCCAGAATACCCTTCGTAGGACCAGAACGGTTTTTCGGGATAAGTAGTAGTATAATACTGGAGAAACTCAAGTGAAGTAAAGCAGAGAAAATCCAAACACAGGGAGAATCTCCAGGAAACGAAGCAAGCTAAAAGTAAAGATCTACAGATTGCATCAACCTGAGTAAAAATAACATTCTTATTTTGACAGGGATTCTTTCCGGCTGTTGTAAACTGAAGGGACATCTAAGCAGGCTTGGTATAGCGGAAAAGCCGAATGTATATTTTGTGGGGAATAGAATGAAACATCGATCCATCTACTCTCAAACTGGGTTTCACTGTGCAACTCAAGGGCCCTGCACCTGGGAGCACGTGAGATTGAAGAGGGAGAGTTACCTAACCAGGGGCCTTCTGATATTCTGCACTTTCTAAAAGGAATCAGACTAGGCGGCCATTTGTAAATCCAGCGAGAATAGGGGACACAATAGATCTTTCAGGTCGCAGTGTACTATCACCCTAATATTACATACACACTGCAGTGTTACAAATGTCAAAATGTATTAAAAAAGTTATATTTAAATTTAGGTTCTTTGATAAGTCAGTTGACTTAAGCCGGGCAACTTTGGAAAATGTCAGTTATGACGAATTGTCAAATTTTAATTTTTAATATCAAGTCAAATATAAAAATATCAAAATGTAAGAGAATAAATATTTAATAACGACAACTATATGAATAATAACAAGAATTTGGTTTATAAATATAGTAAGAACGTAAATACCTTAAACTGCCCTTTCTATGTAAGTGTATGTCAGTGTTTCACCCTCTCTTCTTTAATACCTATCCTATTTTCTGATTCATCTTGTTTCTCCTTTACGCCACTGCTTCGTTCTACTACTTCTCTTCCCTTAATATCTTTTCTTTTCATTAACTTAGGTTCTTTTTCTTTTTTTCTTTTTTCAAAATTATCTTGACTCATTCCATAAACTTTCAAAGTCACTCCCTTGTTTGTTTTTTTTATCTCCTTCCCAACCAAAATACTCAGCTTACTTTACTTTAAATTTTGATGTGTTGCTGCTCGAATATGTACCTGTGTACTGTATCAAATGTCCCGCATTCCTGTTTGCCATCCAGCTGGTGACGCAAGTACTGCAACTGCTTCTGACGTGATATCCCTTGGCGTGATGTTGTGTAACGTTAATAGATGTTTTTTATTTCCAAATAATAACCATGTTAGATGTCGCGGCCTACTATACCGGCATTTGGCTAGTTAAAACCAAGCAAATTTCGTTGTTCAAATGCATAGGATCGTCAAAGAAAGAGATTAAATGGTAAGTAAAAATGAATATAATGCACTGAAACAAATATAATAAGAAAAACCTTGTAATGCTCCTTTAATTATACATTCCGCCAATAGATGGCGCGTCTGTGCACAGCAATACATAAATACATTATCCTGTATGTGTACAAAAGTTCTACGCAACGTTACTAATACCATCCCTCTAGATTAACAGTTAACTTACACGAACTACAAGGCCTACGTGTACTGCATCCGCTTTACAATTTACTTGCAATATGTTAAACCTTCGCATATTGGCCAAACAAGTTTCTGTGATTCCCTTTCTGGATTGGTTAATGAAATTAACGTGTTAGAGCAGAGAACGAAGAAATGGTGGCTTTGGGAAAAATAAAATTGGCCTTTCTTTTCCACTGGCAACTACTCTAAATTGTATGAATAACAAGCAGATTACGAGTATGTATCAGGTACAGCTTGAAGAAGATCTGTTGTATTGTTGTTAAATTACGTTGTTAAAAGATTGATAAAACTTGTTGAGAAAAAACAATTCCTATTTACTGGTTTCCTCTATTTCTTACATAATTTTAATTTGCCCAGGGGCGAAAGGCGGAAGGTTGGTTGAGCTGAAATTTCTATGAGTCGAATAGTAGTAGTGAGTTGTCTACTTCTACTTGCTCAAGTAGTAACTGTTACACTTTGCATTGAATCGAAAATGACATTGATTTCAATAATTCATTTCGCTTCTTTTAATCATAGACAACATCAGCGATATAAACGTTATTTTGAAGGCAAATTTAAATTCATTCTCTTTACTTTTAATCTGGCAATTGCAAGTACGACTTTAGAAAAACCGCTACGTCACTTAGCGGTTCCTTTTCGCGCGGGAGTATTTAACTTACGCGCCACGAAATTTAAACTCGCCTATTTTAAATTCATTCATTTACGCGCCAGCCTCTTAGACGCCTCGTCTTTTATGATCCTTTGTGCATCTCTGGACTGCTATTGGTTCATCCTTCTTTTTGTACCGACTTACCGAGCCTTTATAAGGGCTTTACACGCTACACGCGCTCTCTGTTCCAACTCTGTTCCCGTTCAGTTAATTTGCCGTTGTGACGAACTCGTTTTGACTCGAAAACACAGAAGCCACGTGCTGCCCACAGCTTCGATTCCCCATTGTTTCAAGCTACAGCTAAGTAAACTCTGTTCTCTTCAGTTAATTCCGCCGTCGCAACGACCCTTTTTAACGCGAAACACAGAAAACCACGGGGCAGCAGCATACACAAAAGCTTCGAACTCAGGTTCAAGCTACAGCTAAGTAATCCTATTTAAAAACGTATCTATCGCTTTCTTTTATTTTATTTCATTACCGTTGCTATTTATACTTTTAACTTGTAACTGCCAGTAACGTTGCTCTCACTAGCAGTCATTTACTATTCACTTATAGAAACGGATTAATTGCGTCACTTTTAAATTAATCTCAGGAATTCGGCTACCTCGTGCTATTCCTTCTTTTTGCCTTAATTTTAACATCAGAATACAGCAATCACGTGTTGTTCTTTTTATATTAATCTTAAACCTAGAAGTCAGCAACTACGTGGGCAGTTTCTCCTTTTTTTTCTTTTTTTTTTATTACTACAATAAAGTTATCGTTACGTTTTGGATCTTTCTTTGTTTTATTAATCATTACAGCGACTCCAAGCGTCATACTCGTGTGTACCGCTTTTTTTTTCTAAGTTACATCAGGTGTAGCACACACTGCTTCCGCACGCCACGCACACCTGAGCGTAACATTACGAAGGAGAATGTCCACTTTATTGAGGTTTCACACAATTGATTTTAAATTAATAATCAGTGAATTAATTTAAAATATAATTTCTTTGCATTTACACCTAATTATATTACATTTAAAACTTACAATAATTTATTCAAAGAAGAAACTAAATATTGAATAAAACTTCATTAATTTTAAAACAATTCTGCAAATATTTTTATTTTTTGCAAATTCAAACTTAGATTTACCATTGTGTGATTGTGCTCTGGCACTATACGTATATTCTTCTCGGTATAATTCTAGAAACAAATAATATAATATTACTAGCACTTTTAAACCAGTATGGGTAGCACACGATTCTGCATGTTTAATGCACTGTTAGCCTATAGGTAAGTTTCGTTAATTTACTGTGTGTTTCTAACTTCAAAAGATTATTAAATTATAAATCTTTTAAAATACTACCTCAAACTAGGCCAAGGTAGCTTCAAGCTGCTCCTAGGAATAAGAAAATATCTTTTGTTTTATTATTTAGTACTTGACATTAATGAAATTCTCTATTCGTAACTAGTTGGTCTGTTGCAAAACTTTGTTTGAACCAAGTCCCGAAGAAACTTTAAGCTCGCCCTGAGGACAGATACAAGGAAACCAACTGTATTTCGCTGGCGTTAGTAGCGGATGCGAATTTATATTGTTGGAAGATGTTGCGTTACGATGGCTAGTTCTCCTCCATGTTAATTAATTTGTT